>APFE031309741.1:157498-170537 GCA_000404065.3 Pinus taeda
GATACTTATAAAAGACATATCATATAAAACACTTTGAAAGGAAAAATAAATTTGATATCACTAATGAATTTTAATAAAACATGTTATTGGTTTGGAATACTCAAACAAGAGGAATAGTTGCGATGCAGCATAGTCCCTGCCTCCATCGCTAATTGTGCATTTCATCATTAGAGTGAGGTCTACATTTAATTATTATTCAAGAATGTTTTTCCCTCCACACAACTACTTCCGCACTCAATAACGCCCTGAGTCATTGACATTGGAAGCTCCACAAAACTTCGTTTATACAACTACTTCTACACTCAATGGCGCCTATTCGATTATCCGCACATCTCCTTCTAAATAGCTACTTTTGTGGTTGTGGAAAATATTCTTAGATAATAATTACAAAGTCCATTGTGCGGAATAAGCTAAATATAACACCTCGTTAAAAAACAGATAAAATTAAAGTTTTTCATTATCAAACTAATAATAGTAATTTGTAATATTGTGGAAGGAACTCATTGTGTGGAGGTGCGAAACATTTGCCTTTTCCCTTCGCACAACTTTGTCCACACAACTACTTCCGCACTTAATAGCGTTCTGGTTCATTGACATTGGAAGCTCAAGCTCTTCACAACTTCGTCCATATAACTACTTCCACACTCAATAATTCCTATTCGATAATCTACATAGCTCCTTTCGAACAACTACTTTTGTGGTCGTGAAAACATTCCTAGATAATAATTATAAAGTCCAGCGTGCGAAAGAAGCTAAACATAACACCTCATTAAAAACAGATAAAATTAAAGTTTTTTGTTACTAAACTAATAACAATAACTTGTAATACTATGGAAGGAACTCATTCTGTAGAGGTGTGGAGCATCTCCAATTCTCCACACAAGATAGTCAACTAAGAAACTAAAACCAGAAATCGGCAAAGGTGAATTGTTAATGTGGAGTTTGCATTTCATTCTTATTATTTTGTGTTTGTAGTGTTGTTATGACCGTCTCTACAAACAATGAAAGTCACTTTCCATATTTTGTCGATTATTCGTTATTAATCATCCTTTGTTCATAATTATTATCTGTATTAATTAAAATAAAATAAAATGAAGCTATTTATTGCTAAAAGATAAGATTTCGCTAAAAATATAAAATTAGAGTAGGTGAATTGTATTAATATTATTATAAAGAGAAAATTGATATATATACACGAATATAAAAAATAAAAAAAATATAAATTTACAAATTATTAAAACTAATAAATAAAAATAGATTACGTAGATAGAACAAAAAAAATTAATGATAATGATGATGATGATTAACGTTCACTAAGACCAATGTGGTCTATCGAACCTCAAGAAAATGAAAAGAATCTAATTGTGATTCTTCAAAATCTTGTTTTTGTGATCAAAAAGAAGAGAAAGAAGTGCTCCAAGATCGATATAGTTGGGCTAGCTTAAGAAGTCAAGAATATTGGAAGTGTGGCACATGTTAGTGAATTGAGAGCGGATGCGAGTAAGAGTTGGGAAATCTAAAAGGAAGTGTTTTTCATCTTCCACCTTCTTAATATCGCAAACCGAACAGATTCTATCATCCCAGGTAGTCTTGGGAGTAACCACCGCTGGTTTCACTTCGAAGCTCATGAGAATTAGTTCTTATCCTAGCGATGTTCATTTTTTTCTTAGTGTTGGTCAACACAGAGAGATAATTATGGTTATCAAGGGTGGGGTTAATCACCTTCTTATAATATCCGAGCTTCCTTTTACCCTCCAGCTTCTTATCATCCCACAATTTGTCCTTAGAATTGAAGGTAATAGTATATTTGACACTATCCTTTCTTCCCATGATGATCTTCTCCTTAATCCCCTAATGGTTGAGCCAAGACTGGACATCCTTATGCCACCCACGCTTGAAGTGAAGGTGGGGGTTTTGACTGAAGTTAGAAAGAATTTTTGGGAGCCTCTTGGATTCCATGTTGTAAAGCTTCTTCTTATACAATAGATATCTAAACATAGTCGTACTTTCAAAAGGGGACATGCCAGCTTCGATCAAGAGGATAGGATAGGGAGTATTTTCCTTGATATTTAGGTTGTAGGTTATGAATTGCTTTTAAATCATCTCAATCTTTCTCCACAACTATCTGGACATAATGCAACCCCAATGTTCACATACCTATAAGACAACACAGGTGATGAGAGTCTCAAAGAGGACCTTTTTTTTTCCTCCAAATGCAAAAATTGACTGACTTACAATTGTTTTCAATCTCATAATAAGCTTCTAACCTCCAATAACCCTTTTCTCGATATTATAATTCTAGTTGAGCTGAAAAGGAAAATCAATACCCAAATATTTATAAGAAATAAACTGCTCTAAACAATAATTATCATAAACAAACTACCATAGATAACCTTATATAATTTTTAATAAATAAAAATATATAAAAAAATAAATTAAATATCAAACAAATTTCAATAAATATAATTTATATATATGTTTTTCAACCTTTTTTTTTTGTAGGTTGGGGGCGGAACCCTCCGATTTACATGTCCAATTAAGACCCCTCAACCGGGGAAGGGACCCCAAGATTTGAACCCAAGACGTCCAGTTCGGTGAAACTTCATTCCAAGCCATTGCCGCTGGAGCTACCACATGTGGACTTTATTTCACATTTTTTTAAATAATAAGAATAAAATATTATTTAACAAACCCATAAAAAATTAAAACTATTTTTAATCAAAATAACAAATATCATAAACCAATAATCACACGCACACCATTGGAAACGAGAAAAAAAATACATCAACACAAAAAACATAATTAAAATTTAAAAAATAGAATACAAATAAATTAATTTTCTAAAAATTTTTAAAAACTAAAAATTCTTCAATGAAAAATGTTAACATGATAAGTTTTAAAACTAAATTACTAAAAAAAAAATTATATTATAATAAAATAAATAATAAAATCACAAAATCGTTGATATGTTAATTAATATTTTAATCAAATGACTTTTTGGAGTACGTCCATGTCTCACAAATATATTGAAATTTGTAAATAAATAGAATTATGAAATGAAATATATTATATATTATAATTCATTTGAAGTTACATATACAAGGGAACATTACCAAATTGCATTGTGGAAGAGAGATTCATACTGTGAATATATTGGTTCATATTACTATTTAATCAATCTGGTTTGATATCATAATTTGTACCTTACACCATAGAGAATCTATTGTGTTGAGAATACATTGCTCTTTTATATTGTATCTTAATTTACTTTTATCTTTCTAAGTTACTTATTCTAATGGATATATTTGATCTTATAGGCTTGGTATTTTTCCAATATTTCAGCATATCATATTTTGAGGATATAGTTCCTTCCAAGAGAAGACACGGGATGGACCCTGTGGAGGAAGAATTTGAGGTAATTCCTCACATCTTATCCCAAGGATATATGAGACATGAGCAAGATATTGAATGTGAAATGCAAGAAATGATTCTTGCACAACAATTAGCATTCACAAGAATGGATATAAAGCTAACCAAAGAAGCATTGGCATAACATTTGATGGAGCCTCTTAAGATATATACCATGCTCACATTTTTATTTCACCAAATCTAGGTTGACTTGGAGATAATAGTACCAAATACATGTAAATACGAAGTCATAAATGAAGGTTTAATTTTGAGAGATGTTCAATCTATTGTAACAGATTATAAGGCTTGTCACATTCATCTGGCCTAAGAGTTACAAGTCCAAGTGCAAGCCATATCATTTTTGGGGTTGGGCCCAAGTTGTTGGAGAATATACTAGGGAAACTACTTAAACCAATTCTCCTCAACTTTAAAAATTTCTTGTGAACTTTAGTTATCTTATTATGTTTCTTTATTAGATATTTTCATCAACAATTATCAAGAGTAAAAACAATAAAGACAATGGACATAACAATTGGGCTCCAAGCTAGGGAAAACCCCTCCAAGGGGAAAACCTAGAAAGAATCTCTTCCCTTTTATAGAATCTAATTCAAATGAGAAAACCAAGACACAAAATCCTAGATCAAGGCATCCTCCAAGCACCAAGTTAGCCCTCCAAGAATCCCTTCCAATTAGGTCAAAGATCAACCAAGTCAATGAGGGTAAAAAAAAATTCAACTAGCTTCAAATCTTGGCTTTAACCCCCAGCTTCAGATCTACAACTTTGAACTACAATCTTTGGCCCTGCAATAGCTACAAAAACCCTAATTTTAGCACATGTGATAGAAAAGAACAAATTTTGGTCTCCTTCCTTTGTTTTGGCTTGTTCCTTTGTTTCTAGACTTTTTTGGATTCAATTTTTGACCTTCTTGCAACAAAGTTTTGAACCTGAAATTATGTTTGCAATCTTGTACTTATAGCAACAATAGAAACACTAGATATTTTTCACGTGTGAGAGAAAGATGGTCACAAAAATCAGATTTTAGTTTCTTTTTTGAGATGCTTCCTTCTCTTAGACCTTTGCTTCCTCTTCTTTGTCTTTCTTTCTTATGATCGAAATGCAAAAGTTGTGTATCCCAAATGAAGTCGAACTGATCTTATATACACCCATTTGTGGAGCTCCAATAGCCTCTTTTAGGCCAACTTGTCACTGGCAGGGTTGAATTGTGTTTGGAGGTTTATTTTGACTTTCTAAACTCAAAATAAATTATTTTACATGATACGTCTTGCCCATATGGGTCTTATATACATGGCATTGACTCTCTTGACTCATGACAATTACTCCTATGACATGACAAACCCTAGAAGCATGAATAACATGCTTCACCTAGAAGACCAATCAAAATAAGCATGAAACCCATACTTCAAAATAACATTTTGGTTTTCTTCTTTTTCTTGTAACATAAGATCCATAATGACATGAGTACAATTACAATTATGAAGGCAAAAACTAGTTACATTTTCCAAAACAAGTTAGATGTTTATTTTATTCAAAAAGTTACGTTGGAATTTTGATATAATTATGTAAAGGTAAAACAAAATTAGAAATTAGAAATGAGGGTAGGTGAAAAATCATGGAAGGTAAAGATTCACCTCACTTTTGTATAAATGTAACCCTCGAGTAAGGAGGAAGGGGTCTTAGTTTTTTTACTTTTGGAGAACTTCGAAAGGGAAGCGCTTGTGAACACCTTGAGGACTAGTTTTTAGCTTTATGCACTCCCATTATTGGGATTTTTTTAAGACACTTTATGTTTTGGCATTGAATGTTAAGCTATAATATTTAGAAGCCCGAAGGGCCATGGCAAGGACTTTTTTACCCTGTGTTATCGATTGCTGAAATGCTTCTCCTTATTGTTGTTCATTAATATATGATTGTCATATAATTGTGGAAAGTTAATGAACTATTTTGCTAGATGTAAACCCTTATCATTTGAATAATTTCTTGTTGAGATTTTCATATGTTTATGATGGTTTTTGATGGTAAATTGTTTCACAATTAATAGTTAGTATAATTTTAGTTGTCATGTATCTTGATTAGAGATTGATATCACTATTTCTTTGAGATACATGCTTATTATAAATTTGTTGTGGCATTCCTTATACAAATTCATTTTAAATTATTTTCATTGAATTTTATTTTACTTGCATTCCATCAAGGGCTTAATTGAAATTTCCCTTTCATATCACTGATCCAAAATTTTACATTTGTAAAAGCATAAGATGGCAGTCAGGCCAAAAAATTGAATGGGACTCTGATCCCAAATGGTGCGAAGCCTAGCCGGGGCCTCATCCCAAAGATATCCCCTTAAGATTGTAAGTGGTTCATTCAACCCTATCAATAAGCCTTTAGATACACAACCCTAGCTAAACATAACAGAGGGAAAAATAAGTCAATTACAATCAAAGCCATCATTCCTTTCTATCCCATCAGTGAAAACACAGAAACTACAAATATGCCAAGATAGTTTGAAATCAAACATGAGGAAATTCTTGAAAAATTTAATCAAAACAAGAATAAAATGAATACCTTATAGTTGAGATGCAATTAGTTTGTCTCAAGCCCCATGATCTGAAATGGAGCAGATTAGTAATGTTGTTCTAATTTCCCATTTAGAATAAAACCTAAGATGCTTATCAAGTGCTTAAGGATTCAATATTTTTGCTTAATTAACTGATTCCCATGAGAGTTTCTTATGTAAATGTTAGAAAAAAATTAACATAAAACATACGCTAAACAACAGAAAACTAACAACAAAGAACATCAAAAGACAACACACAACAAGCACATGATAAAGGAGTTCACCCCTCTTAGGCTACATCTCCTTGGCCCAACTTCTAATGGCTTGGGCCTCTCCATTATGCTCAAATTACAACAAAAGTGTGTTTACAATCCTTAGATGCCTCTGAAACATGTCTCCATGAGTTCAGAATACTCAAAAATGGTTATCTAGCCTCTTTTTCATCCAATTTGGATAAAAACTGAAGAATTTATGACTTCTCCTAGTTCTCCCACTTTTTGTTCCGCAAATTGCTCCAAAACCAACATAATCCCACAAATTCGCTCCAAAATTCACTAACTGAGTGAGAATTTGGATGCGCCAGGGGCCATAACCTGTTGGCCATATCACAAATCGCAATCGATGGAGTCTCACAGTCTTATGGACTGTGAACTAGGCGAGCGATATGCAATTGCGATACGATGGACCCGTCGGGAGTATTAAATTTAACATATAAATTATTGCATCCATGAACCCAATCGCAAATTTAATCGACACTTTCCATCGGCGGATATCAAATTCCATACCTCTGCGGACCCACCGGGGTTATCAAACCTAGTCCATAAAATATTGTGTCCGGGGACCTTTCGCAATCGGTGGAGTATCGGGGGTAACATAAATATCAACAAGATTTTGGTGTGATATGCGCATGCGATTATCGCAAATCGCAACCCAACTTGCCAAGGGTTGATTTCCATTATACATTCCACCTGTGATATGCGATTGCGATAAGGTCGCATCACAACCTATCTGCGTTGAGGCCGATTCTCAACCTATGTTCTATGTTTTTCCCCAGTATGTGACATGTGGGACCTAGTGACAACCTTCCACTTAGCGCTTCCCCATTCGCTAGGACCTTTGCCATGTCATCTTATCCTTCCATGTGTCCAAGTCAAACCTGAACTTTGACTTTCCCTAACTTCTACATATGAGCTCGAATTTGAGTGTCGTTCACACCGTTGGATTTAGAATGACGAGCTATTCGATCTAAAGCTGAGTTTGACAAAATTCTGACACTTCAATTTTTTAGCATAAACTTGAGCACTTGGTCACTCCTCCCCACTAGAAGCCTTTTGGACCCTAAAATATTTTATTCAATTATTGAACAAATGAGGGTATTTTTCCCTCACCTTCCCCTCTTCAATCCATTTGGCCTTTGATGGATTTGTACCTTTGAGACCCACTCGAAGATAATCAACATTTCCCCTTTTTGATGACCTCGTTCTTCTACCAAGTATCGTGTCTTGTTGAAGCTCATCAAGAAATTATGGAGAAAAATCTTTAATTGATGGAATATGTACACTTTCTCCTTGATATTCAATCAAAGGAGGATCATACAATCTCAATTTTCAACATTAACAATGGAATAAATTTGCATATATGAAGGCAAATCAAGCTTGAAAGCATTATTACCAACCTTTTCCAGAATTTTAAATGCACCATAATGGATTGGTTTCAGCTTTTTACCTTCACTTTGAAGCCTTTCCTTGCTAATGTAAATCCAAAATTTATCACCTACTTGAAATTGATGACCCACATGATGCTTATCATGTCTTGCCTTATACTTGCCTTAACTCTTTTCTAGTTGTTCTTGAACTGTTTGGTGAATCAACTAAATTTTCTCAATGAATTTCTTTGCTCTATCTATGTCGCTATGTCCATCTACAGCTACATCTTTCTCAAAGATGAAATCCAAAGGTGATTTAGGCAAATAACAAAGACATGCCTCAAAGGGAAAAGTTAGAGTAGAAGAGTGTTTTGCTCGGTTGTAAGCATGATGAATATAATGAAACTGTTCATCCCAAAACTTAGGATGTTTGTTGCCATATCCTCTTAGAAAATGGATAACTGTCATGTTAACCACTTCAATTTGACCATCTGTTTGTGGATGGAAGGTTGTACTTTTCTTCAACTGGGTGTCCATCAAGTTCCATAAACTTGACAAAACTTCCCAACAAATTGGGAATCGCGGTCACTTAAATAGAAGTAGGTAATCCAAAATGAACCCATACATTTTGAAAGAAAAGTTGAGCTATTTTTTCAGTTGTAATTTGTTTTTTACAAGGCATTAATATGCACATCTTGTTGAACCTATCCACAACTAGGTACAAATAATCATGAACTATTCTTGATAAAGGAAGACCTCCTACAAAATCCATAGAAACACTCTCCCATGGACGTGAAGGCACTAGAAGTGGTGTGTACAATCCTAGTTTCCTATTACTAGGCTTACTAACTACACACAATGAACAACCTCTGTTAAAATGTGACACGCTTTCAAGCATACAAGACCAGTAAAAATACCTCTGAAGATTTTCGACTGTTTTACTTACACTGAAATGGCCAACAATAAGAGAAGTGTGCACTTCCCTTGTGACATTTACTCTCTCTCCCTGTGGAACACAAAGTTTTCCCAAATGATACAATAAATTATCATGTACAAGGTAGTCTAATTCCTCAACTTGGTGACCTTGACTCAAGTTTGAATATACCTCTTGAAAGTCAGCATCATGTGCGTATTGTTCAATGTAACTTTTAGGAAAAATGTAGTTATTCTTGAGTCAAATGGATACATTAACAACTGATCTAGAGAGAATATCAACAACTCTGTTATAAATAAATGTTGTCCATACTTAGTTAATAATAAATGTTTTGTAAATTTTTCATAGTTTTGTTAGTTTTTTGGTGTATCTGCACCTGAAAAATAGGAAATTGGATAGTGAGGAAAATGGAAAGAGACTCTTTGGAGCCAAAGGAAATTTTGAACTCAGATTCATGATGACAAATCAAATGTTGAAACCCAATTTTTTATGTAGTAGATGCGACCTCTTACATATTTATTAATATAATACAAATTATTGTTTATGTTAAGAAAATGATAATAATTCATCACCCCCATAATATCCTGTATTATTATGTACATATTTCTATTACATTGGTGACCCAAGTTGTGTTGGGATTGCATGCCCATGTGAATATACCGGTTTTGGGGTTTGTGGTCCTATGTTATATGTTTTAGGGCTAGAATATTTGTGTGATTAAGCGAGTGAGCCTTAGGATGTAATGTATAAATCATACCTTATTAATAATATACACCACTATTGCAAACCAAGTCAGACACAAAATATGGGGTTCTAGAACTCCACAAGAAGAAAGGTTGTAGGGGTGGTACCAATACATTGTCTATGTGGCAAATGAATACCATAAGACTCACTTATGCTCATAAACCAAGGTTATGAATATACAAAATAAGCCTAATTTTCTAAGTGGTGGGGATGGGTTCCTCAAGCAACACTTGGTGGAAATCACTCATGTGTGCAAGTGTTGTTCTTCCCATCATTCTAGCAATATTTTTCTATCATTTATTACGCTTCTCGGCAAGGATAATATGATCTAAGTTGTACAAGGAATGAAATGAAATGTAGGAAATTAAATGGAGCACACAAATAAATATAGCATAGAGAATGATAATATAGTGAAAAACAACTTTTATTTATAAACAAAATAGAAAAATATTGTGGAACAAAAAGTACCTAGAATAGTAGTAGCTGCTATCTCTGAACAAAGAGCGATGGAAGCTACATGCACTTGAAAAAAATATTATCGGAGGCCAAAAAAATGGTATTTTAACATAAATAAATAACCATAGAGGTACAAAACCATAATCCTAGAAGATAAAATGCCAAAAGGTTTTGTAGGCCTCGAGGTGATTAGTTGATACATCAACTTCCAAGGGGTGCAAATTTTGCATGCAATATTCATTTGAAGAACATGATAGCTCATTGGAAAGAAATATCCAAGGAATACACTTTTCATCAGGGCCAAATCATTTCATGACAAACCTTGGCCCCCCAATTTTGCCAAAAAACACTGCTTAGGGTCTCAAAACAACCCTGGAAGTTTGGGACCTAAAATCGTAGAAAAATTGTTAAGAATATAGAGAATCGTTGAGACAGTAGAAGAGGTGAGTGGGAACCAATAACCACATATATTATTCCTCTTCCCTTAGGAATCAATGGTCTCCATTTTCCAAGTTCCCTCATCATATCACAAAATTTTTGATGAATTTGGCTCCTGGTGAGCCACTTTCCTTGGTGAAGAAGTTAACCTGATTTGACAACCCATAGGAGTTGTATGTGTTGTTGGAAGGTATCCTTTTGCTTAGGGTACATGATTTTATTCATTGCATCATATTCAATGTATTCAATATTGATATTTGGGGGCTCTAATGACGTAATTTCCTTTGAAGTGTCTAACAAAGGTGGAAAATATTATTGAAGTAACTCGACATTAAATACTAGATGAAATCAAAGGAAATGGGGAATAATTAATTCAAAATAATTTTCACCCATAACATTTATGATTGGTAAGTCCCATATCATAGTGGTCTGAGCTTCCCATGTGGGCCTACGAGGTTATCTTTTTATTAATGTAACCACACCTTATCAACAACCTGAAATTTATGTGGAACCTTGTGCTAGTCATGTCACTACTTGTACTTGGAATTGACTTTCTACGGGATATCATGGACCTATTATTAGAGTTGTTGGATCTATTCAAAACATTTTGTTTCCCTATCTGTCTTGACCTTAGCATGGGAGGACTCTACCAATGAAAATGCAACGAGAGTAGCTACGGCAATCGGATCAGCGTTCGGAAACCAAAGAACTCCTAAAAAGGAAAACCGCCAACAGAGTTGTGGAGGGATCTTTTATAGATATGTTGAAAATATGGAAGGCTTTCATCCCATGTACATGGATGCTTGGAGTTGTACATGCACAATATATGCATAATCATTCTATTGACTACTTATGTTTCTCCATCTGATTGAGGAGGAAAGGAACTTGATTTAGTTAACTTGGTATCCATGAGAGACCATAGGTTGGACCACAAGATGTTGAGGAAACTATTGTCCCTCTTCGAAATAATGGTCTGAGGTAGCCCAAAATAAAACCAAACAAGCTCAAAGAAAAGTTTAGCAGTGGCTTTAACTATGATACTATTCTTGGATGGTACCAAAATGGCCATCTTAGAGGACCGGTTGAAAACCACAAACACACAATCATTACCATGCTTGGTGGATGGAAAACCTGATATGTAATTGATGGAGATTGACTCCTAGGTATTTTCTAGGGTAGGTAATGAAGTTTACAATCCCTGCTTCTAGATGGTTGATTTGGAAATTGCATGAGCTAAGCATGATCCGATATACCATTGGACATCTTGTCAAAGCTTAGCCAAAAAGAAATAATTCTAAAGTACTACTATTATCTTCTATACACAAAATTTTCTTGAAATCTAATTATAACGTGCCTCCAAGATAAGCTTGGTACACTCACTTAAAGGAACACAAAGGTGGCCTAGGTAGCACAAGTGTGTATCCTAGAGGTAGAAGTATGGAACTTGATTTTCCTGCAATCAACATATGGTATGTGGTAGTGATATCAAAGCTAGTTTTGTATAATTATGGCCACCCAAAGATCTCTTTCCCACAAGAGTTAAGAATTGTGGTTAGTGCCACAACTCGGGGTCGACTGAAATATTCTATAACATGATTGGTTGATTGGTGCTACCCTTCTTGTATTTGATTTTCAAGTGGGAATGTTGTAGGTATGTGGACCATTTTGTATGGTTGTTATTCAGTAACTTTCCTTGTGTATGCATAAATTGCATAGGCATATGATTAATGTAGATTATTATTTTCTTCCTTAGAATATAATGCTTCCATTTTTAGAAGGCCTACATGATGGAGTACATATCCCTTTCATAGGTGGGGTATATTTGGACAGTGTCATAAAGTGTTTCATTATGATATGCCACTAGATGTCCTTGTTGAGTGAGGTTTGATGTAACTTAATTTTACTCTGTAATATTTTTATCTTTTTCTTGCATTTTCAAAATATAAAAGAAAAATAAAAAAATAAAGAATAAGAAAAAGAGAAAAAGAAATGAAAATGAAATGAAAAGAAAAGAAAAATAAAAGAAATATATGAAAGGGGAATAAAAATAAAAATAAAAATTTAGCCTTCGGAAATCATGCACATTTAAATGTCACTCACTATAGTTTGTTACATTTCATGTTTTAAAATAAATTTTTGATTTGAAAAAAAGGTGATGTGACCATTGCTCGCAAATGGTTAACAAGCACGTATTTTTCAATGACTGAGATTTAATGCGCTGAGATCAACGGTCTCAGGCAAATAGTAGGACCCCCCTCATTCTCGAACAATAATGGAGGGGGGGGTGTTATAGACATATTTGGGCACTGCAACCCCAATCTCATATGTCCATAAACCAAGGGCTTCTAAGACCCTAAAATTGTTGTTTCATACCCTAAAGTAACAAGGTCACTTGATTACATCATCTCCCAGAAGTTCTCCCTGAAAAACTACTCAGAACTGGTCAAAACTGGACCATACAAACTGCTCAGTGCTAAGGGTGCAATGCATCTCACCTGCTACATGCAAAAAGTGTGATGCATATTGGAAAGCCCTTCTGTAGGGTGTGATGAGCGAGAGCAGACAAATGGCAGAGGCGGTTGGCTAGGTGGAAACCCAGAGAGTCTTCTAGAAACTATCCATTTGACACTTGCCTCTCTGAATTCGCCCAGGGATGAGTAAGAGATCATTAAATCTCCAAGTGGAACCATGAACTATCAGAGAAATGACACTAATCAAAATCCCAGAAGTTGACTCACCCACCTGCAAATATCTATATATGGATCCCTCATCCTAGAGATCCAAAGGCTGGAATTTTGTATTTTGTAAGGAAGTGTTGTTGGTTTCTTTGTGAAACAT
>APFE031309741.1:180637-208622 GCA_000404065.3 Pinus taeda
AATTTAAATCATGATTCATAATTCATAACTGAAAGACAACTTACAACTACAAAACAGTAAGATAAACACACTGACAATTGTAGTTTTCTCATTAAGTCATCAAATCAAAATGTGTTACATAGGTAGTGTTGGTGCAATGCCAATGGCAAATAGAAATAGAAAATATAAAACAACTACATGCATACAAGCCTCAAGGCATCAATCAACATCAGAATCAGCATCATTGTCCCCATCATCATGGTCCCCACGAGTCTCCTCTGCATCCTCCTCCTCCCCTGGATCCATAGTCGCCTCTACATTTGTTGGTATGGAGGTTGACCCCTCTAAGTCATCAAATCTAACAGGCTCTAGCACTGGATCATTGAGATCCATGTTGGCCAATGCCAACTCAACAATGGTGTCCAGACCCATATCATTAGGAACAGTGTTACTTGGGAGCGGGAGCGAAAGCAGGGAGCAGGAGCAAAAACGGGAGCGGGAGCGACATATTCAGAAGCTCTTGGTTTGGTGCTCTTGATTAAATACGAGTTCCATACCCTAATACATGACAAAATTCAATGGAAACATTGCAATCCCCCAATCCTAAAATCCTGAAAAACTGATAAGTCTGCTGGATTTTGAATGAAATCTAAAATTCTACTTTCTCCATATGAAATCCAATGAGGTCGGAACCACTCTCAAACATCCTGAGTCACTTCATGGTAATGTTTAAAATTTAAGTAAAAGGATGAAAATTGAAGATTAAGGAGAATTTCACTTTTATTTTAAGAACTTAACATTACCATGAATAGCGTATCAATACTAGGGCCTAGACTTGATCATGAAGCTGCCAAAATGCTCTACTCCTTGCTGCAACAACACAAATCACTTGCCAACAACACAAATCACTTGCCAAATGAAAATATTAATCAGCAAACACGCCCTTTTCTTTCTCGCACTGAGCTTAGCGAGTCCTAGAAACAAGACACGTGTCCCAAAATCGTGACACAACCTCAGATTCGATGTGTTGGAAATGGACACGACGTGTCATATGATTTGGACACGAATCCGGACCGAATCGTGTCGGATTCGCTAGATTCGGGATTCGTAGGGGGTTTAGGATGAATCCTATGACTTAATTTATAACCCACTTTTCATACATGGCAAGTGTCCAACAATTGCAGCCCCCTCTGCTCCATACCACTTAGCATCTCCACACACCCCCACCCACAAACCACTCACCCATATTGTCATATCTCCCTCCATTCATACCTCTCGCCATTTTTACCATCGACAAAAATTCCACTATATATGGCCATTGCTATCCCTCCCGCAAAAGCTAGCAAATGATCGTTGCCCATTTAATTTCTCCCACCGACATTCTTTAGCATTTAATTCTTCATGGAAATAATGGTCAAGTTAGCTAAAAACTGTTATTCGCTCCTAATAAAATATTGTCATCCCTTTCAAATTTATTGTTTGCCAATTCTTCCTGTCATTACTGCAAACAAAATCCCACCAAACATCAACCTCCAACCGTCATCATTTCCAGGTAACTCTCTCTCAATTTCCTCAGTAATTTTTTTTTTCCTAATGGCTTCCCATAAAGGAAAATAAAAAATGCATGTAGATAATCATCTACTACCTCCCGTCATTAACTTGGATGAACCCCCACTAGTTGACACTTAGTGTAAAATTATAGAGACCAATTGTGAATTCAACTTGTATGAACTTCACAATTGGGCATTTCAAAAATGCGATGATGTTAGTGATGAATTCTATTTTTGGGAATCCCTACTACCCCATATTTTTTTCCCTCAAACCCATCATTTTCTAGAATTGATCGCTTGTTGTGGAGCTCAATATATTCCAAGCCAAAGAGTTGTAATTGCTCAGAATAATGAAACTCTTTTCCATATAACAGTTGAGTCAATTTTCCAAGCCCTCCAACTAAACCCTCAAGATTCTCTACACCCTTTTTATTATGTTGCTTTAATGGAAACCTATCAGAAAATTTCTTTCTCACAGAGATCTCATATATTTGAGTCATTTTTACCAGAAAAATCAAAATTACCCAGAACAAACCCACCATATCCCTCTGCAATGTTCCCTGAGATGTCTAGGCAGGTTATCTCCTTAGTGTCTTGTATGTTAGGATATCCCAGTGATCAATGGATTGATGAAGCCATTTTGGGCTTTCTATTAGTGTTTTCTTTTGGTAAAAAACCTTCAATTATGTTCAACTATAGTCAGTTTCTTTCCGATGTAATTCATGATCAATTTTTAAAGTTCTATGTTAAAGGATCATTTAAGCATCCGCCAATTTTGGTTTACTTGTTCTTATATCATTAGTCATAAAGATTCAACTTTCCTTCACAAAAGTTGGATTTTGAAGGTAAACCTCGGTTAGTGATCCATTCGACATCTTTAGTGAGAAAAACCTTTGAATAGTTTTCTTTTAGTGATTTTGTTAATCGATTCTTGTATATAGAAACTTTTTTGTTAAATAGTGATGCAATCCTTAGGGTTTCAATGGATATCAAACGAATTATACATCTAAGTGAGAAGAATAAAGTTGGATACTAGTATTTATACAATAATTTCATTAAACTCGAGATTTATGGTTGTGATCTTCAACCATATAAATTTCCAGTGTTCCTCCCCATGAGGATTTTTCCACTCGAGTAAATTAGACATATGATGAACATGGATGAGGTTCATTTTGTTTCTATAAAATAAAAAAATAAAAAACTCAATTTAAATTGAAAGCACAGGTTGGTCCATTCATAGTCAACACTAGAGTTGTAGAGAAATAATTCAATGACTTATTAAACCAGATAAAGTTTAATTTGAGTTTTAGTTGGTTATATGATCCATTAGGAGTAATCTCATCAATGAAAATTTCTCAGAAATCTACACCATATATGCATATGGCAAAACCTGAATTTGAGCAATATGCCAAAAAGGAAGAATTGGAAAAGAATACATTGTAGGAGTTTGAGGAGCCAATTTCTAGTCAAAAAACATTGGAAACTCCAAGGATGATAGAAAAAGAGGTAAAGAGACCAAGAGAAAGTATATCTCAAGTAGGGTCAGATTTACAAAAAGCAACATTTAAAGTATTCAAAAGGAGGAAAACTATAAATCTGGATGAAGAATATTCATAAGTTCAAACTTTTGAAGAGCTTAGTACAGTTGTGTTATCAGCACAATCCCCTTTTTCATTACAGCAAACTCCCAAAGATACATTAGATTCTCCTTATTCTCCTCCTTCTTCAAAACAACAAAGTATTTTTCCAAAATTCTTAGAGATGAAGAAGAAAAATGAGGCACTAAATACTTCCACATATGCAAGGTTCTCGAGACATTTTTCCACAACATAGGCTAGATTACTTTCTACCCTTGATTGTGAAAAAATTCAGTTCCAAATAACATTTTTGGAACCAAAGGTCCTTATGCCTAAAACTATTGAAGATTACAAAACCTTTGTGTTTTCATTTGACACCAAGCAAATACATCCTATTGATCAAATTGACCTTCACAAGCAAGCAGGAGAAATTATATATTCATCTTTGACAAGTTTTATTCTCGTAGCCTCTAAGCTACAGACTTCTCTGGATAACATTCATTGATGTCATCCCTAGCAAAAGTCACTAAAATCAAAGGGATTGAAGATTTGGTTATAAAATTAGGATTAGATCTTAACGATATAAAGGCAGCTAAGGAAATAATCAAAAACATAAATGTTTATATTCAAGCATTGAGGAAACAGTTGAGGTTTCCAACAACTGAACATCCACAGGCTCAAGAAGTAAATCAGTTAGAGAAGGAGAAAGAGAATGTGCTTCGAATGACTGCTAAGCGTAACATACAAATATAGAATATGGAAGAAGAAATGGAAATTTTGATTAAGGAAAGAGAGCTACAACTCAACACTGGAGTAGTAACTTCAACAACAGGAATTTCTACAGCAACAGTGTCCACAACAGAGACAGAGTCCACTAGAAAAAATTCAGCAGATTAGTTGTCAAAAGCTATGGGAGACCTGTCATTAAAAGATATGGAAATTGAAAAACTCGGAACTCCACTGGAGAAAATTCAAGATGACAAGGTAAGGGTTGATAATGCATATCTGGCTTACTTTCAGAAAAAAAAAAAAAAAAAAAAAAAAAAAAAAAAAAAAAAAAAAAAAAAAAAAAAAAAAAAAAAAAAAAAAAAAAAAAAAATAAAAAAAAATTAAAAAAAAAAATAAAAATAAAAAATAAAATAAAAAAAAAAAAAAAAATAAAAAAAATAAAAAAAAAAATAAAAATAAAATAAAAAATAAAATAAAAAAAAATAAAAAAAAAAATAAAAAATAAATAAAAATAAATAAAAATAAAAAAAAAAAAAAAATAAAAAAAATAAAGAAATAAATAAATAAATAAATAAATAAAAAAATAAATAAAAAAAAAAAAATAAAAAAAAAATAAAAAAAAAATAAAAAAAAAAAAAAAAAAATAAAAAAAATAAATAAAATAAATAATAAATAAATAAAAAAAAATAAAATAAAATAAAATAAATAAAAATAAATAAAATAAATAAATAAAAAATAATATAATAATAATAAATAAATAAATAATAATAATGAATGAGTAATGAGCATGGAGGAGAGGCGATCAGATCGCGCTGATGGATTAGGGTTCTGGAGCTTCCCGTGACTGGTCCTGCACCCCCAGGCCCCTGCCTGGCAGCTTCGCTGCTAGATCCGCCCCCTCTACACCCCTCCTGGGCTCCTTTGCGCTTACCACATCTCTGAGGGCCTCCTGCCCGGCCCCTGCTCTGGGGCTCTTCCCTGCAGCCTCCGCTTCCTCCTGGTTTGTCTACGCCCTGGCTCTCCTCCGCTTCAATGGCTGGGATTGATCCCCCGTCCCCAGATCCAGAAGACTATGAGAAACTGTTTGCATCCCTTATCCAGAGAACGCAGCAACAAGAATCCGTCCATCTGCGACAAAGTTCATCAAGAAACTTGATGAAATCCCTGAAGTTTCCCTTCCCCCTACCCTCCCGAGGAAGGCAACAATATCTTTAGCTGAAAGAGGCCTCGTAGGCCAGTTCACTGGACTTTGGCCCTCGCCCAGATCAGTTCAAAAATGGGTGGAACGCAACTGGAATGCAATTATACAAGGAAAAATAGCAATCAGATTCTGTGGAAGGGGATTTTACACCTTCTTGTTCGAATCAAAAGAGGACAAGAACCTTATCTTTAGAAATGGCCCCTATTTTATGTATTCAAGAGGCTTCTATCTGAATAGATGGTCCCCTGATTTTGATCCGGAAATGGACATCCCAAACGCAGTCCCGGTTTGGGTCCGTCTTCCCCATCTGCCGCTCCACTACTGGGGAGATGAATCAGTAAAGGCCATTGGGAACGCAGTTGCCAAATACATTGATAGATATGAGCCAAAGGAGAATATGCATGCTTGTGCAAGGATATGCGTTGAATTAGATCTCGGGAAAGGCCTGCCGGAAGCCATCAAGATCAAGGTAGATCAATGGACACACATCCAACAGGTAGATTACGAGAAGCTACCCTTCAAGTGCAAGGTATGTCACGAATATGGACATTTCGCAAATAGATGTAGCAAGTTAAAAAAAATGAGTCTAATAGAAATGTTGAAAACTCTGAAGGCTCATGGGAACAAGTTAAAAATAAAAAACTAACCCCTCTCTAGGCCCAAGCTACAAGCCCCTCCCGGAAAACCTTTCTACTCCTCCTCCCCCTTCCAGTTCAGCCCCCCCCCTTCCCCTCATCCTCCAACCCTTTTGAATCTCTATCAGCTGAAGATCCCATATCTCCCCCCTCATCTCCCCAAGACACTACCCTTGCAGTCATCACCTCCCTCTCACAACCCCCATCCTCCCCCCCTCCAACCATTGATCGAATCCTCACCATAAACAAAATGAAAGAAACTACCCTCACCTCTGACCCTCCGAGAAAAGTAGGCAGGAAGTCAAACAAATAAATTAGGGATGAAACAACAGCGAAAGAAATGGCCACTAGAACTCAGCAACCAATGGACACATACCTAGAGAAGCAAAAAGGAAGTGGGGAAAAGACAAAGGAGAGGAGTGGGACTCACTCAAAAGTTGGTAAATGATGATTTTGGTCTCTTGGAATTGCAGGGGGATGGGCTCCTCCTCAAAAGAAAATGCAGTCCAAGATTTAATCAATCAGGAGCAGCCAAACCTTCTCCTCATCCAGGAGACCAAAATATCTGAACAAGATTTCCAAAATTATATCAAAAGATACAAAGGCTACACAGGTACAACAATAAGCGCAGCAGGCGCTTCAGGAGGTATAGGAACTCTATGGAACAAGAACAAATGGGACCTTACCAATCAAAACTCTTGCAATTGGTGGGTAAGAACAAATCTTAAAAACAAAGTCTCAAAAGAAGAATACACTATCTACAACATCTACGCCCCGAACCACTACAGGCACAAAGCACTATGCTGGGATTCAATAACTTCATATCTACAGTTAGCTCAAGATAGGAACATTTTCTTGGGAGGAGACCTGAATCTAATAAGGAATACTGATGAAAAACTAGGAGGGAACTTCTTCGCGGACCCCTCAAGAGACTCTCTGGAAAAACTAATCCAGGCCCATAATCTTATTGACATTCCTCCTCATAACAGGTATTTTACGTGGAGAAAAAAAAGAATTGGCATCCACAACATTAAAGAGAGATTAGACAGAATCCTTGTACATGAAAGAATAGTCGCAGGCTTTTCCTCAATCAAAAGCAAAATTATTCAAGCCTCTGCCTCAGACCACAAGCCCGTGGTCTTGACTTTGGACAAGGGAAGAAATTCGGGGCCTCTCCCCTTCAATATAATAAATCTTGGGACCCCAAAGAATACTTTCGCAAACTTATTCAAGACCAGTGGGCAAAGGAAGTCGTTGGTTCGCCCCACTACATATGGGAAACCAAATTAAAGTATCTTAGAACAGCCATAAAACAGTGGGCAAGAGATAACGCAGCAATGGAAAATAAAAAATGAATGGATCTCCATAAGCAGTTAGAACTATGGAACCAGGAAAAAGAGAACATCCAATACACAAAGGAAGACCAAACTCAAGAAAACGAAATGTACAGGGAACTTTATAGACAAAACAGAGTGGAGGAAGAAGAACAACGGCAGAAATCAAGGTGTATCTGGCTCAGGGCTGGAGACAAAAACACCTCCTTCTTCCACAACAACTTAAAGCTCAGACATGCCGGAAATCAAATCGACAAAATCTTGGCAGAGGGGAAAGAGACCAGTGACCAAGAAGAAATCAAAGAGGCAGCTCTTAGACATTTTCAACCTCTATTATCAGCAGATCCTCAGTCTTCGGATAACACGGATTTCCTTAGACCAATTGAGAGTAAAATTTCTGATTTGCAAAACAGAGAATTGGATCAGGATGTCTCAGAGGAGGAAATCAGGTTGGCGGCCTTTAGCATGCAGCAGGACAAGGCCCCGGGACCAGACGGGTTCACTATCGCCTTCTATAGAAATCATTGGGACACAATAAAAAATATTATGTAAGGATGGTAAAAAATGTATTCCAAAAACACAAGATGGGGGAAAACACAAAATCCTCACACCTTTCCCTCATTCCCAAGGATCTTAATCCCCTTTCCTTTGATCGTTTTAGGCCTATTTCGCTATGCAATGTCTCTTACAAGATAGTCACTAAAATCCTAGCTAACATGCTTAAAAAGCTCCTTCCCTGCCTCATCTCAGAGAATCAAGGTGGATTTGTACCTCATAGACAAATCACGGACAACTTCATTTTGATTCAAGAAGCAATCCACAGCAACATCAATAGGAAAGAAAGAGGCATGATCATCAAATTAGATATGGCAAATGCCTTTGATAGGGTTGACCATCATTTCTTGACAGAAGTCCTCAGAAAATTTGGGATCTCCAACAAATTCATTAGCATCACCATAGAGTGCATCTCCCACCCCTGGACCGCCCCCCTGATCAATGGTAGACCGAGCAGTTACTTTAGAAGCTCTAGGGGATTGAGGCAAGGCTGCCCTCTCTCTCCTTTCTTATACATCATAATGGCGGAAACTTTGAGCATCCATTTGGAAAGACTTCGCAAGCAAAAGGAGATAACAGGAATCAGTATAGAAAGAGGTACTAAAGAAATCAATCATTCGCTATTTGCGGATGACACCCTTCTAATCAGGGGAGCCTCAAGCTTGATGGCTAAAAGATTCAAGAAAACCCTGGACTCATTTCTAGTAGGTTCAGGGGGAAAGCTAAACAATAAAAAATGTAAGATATACACCTGGAATGTATCTCTGCAAATCATGCAAAGAATCTCCTCGATCATGGACATCCCAGTGCAAAGAAATTGGAACTACTTCTCTTACCTGGGTTTGCCCTTAGCAAAAGAAACAGTCAAGTCCGAAATTTGGGTAAAGCATATAGAAAAAATGAGAGGAATTCTTCAAAGCTGGGGGTTGTCTTGGCTAAACTTGGTTGGCAGAACTATCCTCAACAAGGCTATTCTTTCCGCTCTTCCCATCTACAAGTATGCAGTAACCTTAGCTCCTGCCAGCACCCACAAGCATATGGAACTAATTATGAGAAGCTTACTCTGGCAGGGAGGGAGGCAAGATTCAAAAAAATTCAGCCTCGTCAGATGGGATCAAGTTATCCTTCCATTTGAAAAAGGTGGGCTAGCCATCAAAATCCCAAGCCTCTCCAATAGAGCTATGGGATTCAAACTAATCTAGAGAATGCTTATAGGAAAAGGCTCCTAGTGGGTGGAGGTCATCAAAAGAAATTATCTCAACGATCTGAATTCTAATGTCCTCTCTGAAACAATTGCTGAAAGACCGTGTACTCCTGATTGGAAGCTCATCAAAAAAGTCCTCTCTCAATTTAGAAACCACATTTCAAAAGTGCCTGGCAATGGAAAGGAGATAAACATTTGGTCAGACAGAATCATGGGAGTAAATCCAAGGAACCTAATCCAGAACTTCAGATCCCTGCAAACCTGGATGGAAGCAAAAAAATTGAACTCTCTATATGACATCTCCCTATGGAATCATAACAGCTGGTAAGATTGGAAGGGCCTCTCTCTCCCAAATGATCTCAGGGATCTCTGGATTGACCTTAAGACCTCTCTCTCAGGATCTGCTCCCACAAACAAAATGGTAGAAGACAGGTACGTTTGGGACCCTAGTGGAGGAAAATTCATAGTCAAAGAGGGATATAAACTGCTACAGGCTACCACAGCAACAACCAAATGGAACCTCTATACAGCAGTGTGGAAATATGAGTGCTTTCCAAAGATTAAGTTCTTTAACTGGACTCTTCTCAAAGGCAAGATTCTCACTGCCGAGAACCTCAAAAAAAGAGGTATTCTTGGCCCCTCAATCTGCTGCCTTTGTGGAGCTGAGGAGGAAAGCAGCCATCACCTCTTTTTCGACTGCCCATTTGCCCAAAGCTGCTGGAACCAACTTATCAGTCCTATGAATATAGGAGAGACCTTTGACCAGCTCTCCTCTTTACAAAAAAATTGGGAGAAATACTATCCTTATCCTAAGAAAAATAAGACCTCTAACATTCGCCTGTGGAAATGCATCCCCTCAACGCTCAGCTGGCAAATTTGGCTCACCTGGAACAACTGTATTTTTAATAATCATAAGCCTAATCTAGCCCGCACCTTGGAAAAAACTATGGCTCTTATCTCTGATACAATAAGTGCCAATTCTGTGTCTCAACCAGATCGATCCAGTTGGCACAAAACTGAGAACGACTCGTTCAACAAATTATGCCTCAGTTTTGATAAAAACAAATAATCCCACTCCAAAGCAGACAAGAGAAGGAATAATTGGAAACTTAAGAGGTACCAAGGAGGAAGTAAACCAATGGATTCTAGCACAAAATCGAATCATCCTACAGTTCGATGGAGCCTCTAAAAATAACACGGGGAAAGTTGGGGCAGGGGGAATCATAAAAGATCAGCATGGCAAAGTTCTGATAACATACGAATGGGGCCTGGGTCAAATGTCCAACAACAAGGCCGAGGCTTACAGCCTTCTATTAGGCACAACCATTCTGAAACAGATGAGAATTCAAAGCCCAATCATCCTGGGAGATTCGACAATTGTAATCGCAGCTATGGCCACAGGGGGAGAGTTCAAAAAAACGGCCCTCAGCAATCTCAAACTAAGGATCATGGAAAACATCAGTCATTTGGGGGGCGCCACCTTCAAGCACGTCCTGAGGGAAAACAATTCAGAAGTTGACCATTACGCCACCAGGGCAACCAACAGGCCTACTGGACAAGTCAGAGAAAACGAGAACACCTATGACAAGCCAATCCCGTAGCTGGTTCCATCACACTCCAAAATCTCTGAACAACAGTCACCTCAGTAATCATACTTTTCCTCCTACTCACTTTCCTAAGCTTGTCAAGTCGCATGCAACCCTCACCTTCTCTAACATCGACCCCCTCATCATTTTGAAGGATGCAAAACACATATTCACTGCCAAAATGATCAGGTACGGGCCCAAGAATTCTCAGAATCCCAGTGTCATCTCCAAGCAGAAGTTAGGAGTATATCGCATCAAAATCCCTACTGACTGCAAAAAAATCCATGGCCTGATCTCAAGATCTACCAAATCCCTAGGTATCTCTCACCAGAGCCGTCTTATCAGCCCCTCATCCTTCTTTATAAGTTGTAGAGACTCCCACTCTTTGCCCATCTCAGAGCTTCATCACATCCAGTCTAAAAGAGCAAAGGAGTGTCTCCCTTCAGAATATCTCTGGAGCTTCACAGTATCAGAGGCCGCATTACGCCCAGTTGGGACAGGAGGCCGCCTTCATCTGTTCACAGTGGTAAATTCTGATTTCTTCAAGCCTTGTTTTTTTCACTCTGCTAACCAGAGCTCTGTTTGTTTGAATCAACATCCTCTCACCTCAGCGTTCTCCTGTCCTCCCGTTGCATTCGCTCTGCTGATCATCAACCCCCTTCTCACCTCCCTCATTGCAGTTTCCGACCCTTCCCAGAACTGTGCCCTCGGCCAGTTCTCTCTTCTATCGTTTTCCCCTCCTTCTTTCTTCTACTCCCCCTGTTTCTTCCCTCTGTAGCATTTATTCAAAGATATATACAAGAGAGATCCTGAAATGGCTGAGAACCAGGAAGATCGTGATCCAACTGCGAACCCCCTGGAGCGACTTATCACCAACAGTAGCTACACCTTGTGCAAAGCTCACTGCTTCATGATAGCAAGATTCGTAAAGAACTTTAATGAACTCAAGGAGGAGTTCCAAGCTGACAACAAATCAAAAAGAAAAAAATTGGAGAAACAGAAAGCAGAGATCGAAGGTCTCAAGGAAAAATGCAACCATTTGGAAGAAGCAATTGCACACATCAAATCAATAACTCAGAGCATGCAAGCAGAGGCCTCGACAAGGGCCAGCACAAGAAAGGAACCTCAGCTCGATGATTTTGTTAACCAGCAGTAATAACTTGATCTATGTCTTGTAAATTTTGTCTTTTAGTAGGCTTGTTTGTACGGCAATATAGCCGTTATCTTTTCCAAACTGCTCTCCGTAAGCTCACCAATAAGGATCAAGGGTCTGTGCACCCATTTTGGATCCTTCCCCCTTTGCTTCACCTACCATATGTAAAAGGACTTGTTCCATGAAGTTTTTATAATATATAAGTAACCGATCGTTGTTAAAAAAAAATAAGAATAATAATAAATAATAAATAAATAAATAAAAATCAAAAAATCAAATTACCCAAGAAAATAGAGAAATATGAGAATGAGTCATTGATCGCATAGACGTTAGCTGAGGCTAAGGAGAAGATATGAATTGATATAAATTATACCATGATTGAAATTTGGACATCTATTCAAATAATTTTTGAACAGGGGGAGTTAGTGAAAAGATCAAAAGCAGTCATCACAGGAATCAAAGAAGATTTAGGGCACATGCCTAGAGAAGCTAATAAAATAATCAAAGTACTCAATTCTAAAACAAAAGAAGAACTGGAATAATTTGGAATTGAGGACATAACAAATATTTTTCTAGAGGTAAGAAGGGTTTTGACAAAAATAAATTTGACGTTACAATTAGAGAACAAGTGTCAAAACTTAGAATCACGGATTAAAATGTTTCACAAAAAAATCAATATTCTACATTAAAAGGGACTTCCATCTCTACTACATTCTAATGGCCAATTGATTCTACTAGAATATTATCACTAAAAATTACACCGGATAGCAGTAGACAGAACCAAATTTTCCAAAGTCAAAGGGATAATCAATGGTAAATTATTCCTAGAAGACCTAGAGTATGATATTTTCCTTCAACATGAAATTAACCATATGTTCATCACTAGGCCATCTTTTTAAAAATACACAAAAGTTGATGAGGCATAAAGGAAAGTAACAAAATTTTCTATCCGATATGATTAAATATGGGATAAGTTACTTGAATTCATCGAGTAAAAAAGAATGCAAGGAATTTAGTGACCAGTCACAGGGAAAGAAGGAGAAATATGTTGAAAAGAAGGACCAATAAGCTGAAAAGGAGGAGCAGAAAGTAGAAAAATCATTTAAAGGCATTAGTCATCAAACAACACTCTTAAATTGTGTGCTAATTATCCGAATCAATTTAGAATAGTTACTTTCTTGTTTTTTTTTTGTAAATCCAAAACAATTTCAAATATTATTTCATTTTGTAATAAATTTGATTTTAATCTAAGATATGTTGGAATTAGATTCTATAAGTATTTGGTAATTAGAATAATTTAGGGTTGAACCCTTGTAATGAACCAGTGACATTATTGTAATGTTCAAAGCTATTTCTGAAGATAATTGAAGGATTCTCGATTCATTATGAATAGCTTGTGTATCTATGTGAGTTTTCCTTGTTATCAATTATGTTTTTCATATTTATTTCTTCACATGTTCAAGGTAACATAGAAGTTTGGGCAAAGCTAGATTGAATGTAAATCTCCTTGAAATCCCTTGCAATGTTATAATTATTAAAAGAGATTAATGAACAAAACAAGTTGTCTTAGTTGCTTCCTCTAAATATTTTAATTGTTTCCTTCTATCATCTCCTGAATTTGTATTGTTTGGCTGTAGAAAACTTCTACACGCATCTACTGTATATGATAAATTAGATGTTAAATATGAATGTTTAATAATTATATACCTTAGATGTTAGTGGGCTTGATTGTGGGGAAAACTCCACAGTTAAGTGCGCATGAGCCAAAGGGGATCTAGGATGGGTGACCTCCAGGGAAGTCCTGGTTATTAGGTGCAAGCCCCGGAAGTGATGATTGATGCTATGTGATTCATTTCACTAGTTTCAATCCCACTTCTTCACCTGTGTGAGCATCACCCGATGCAATGAGTGCTAAGTGAACTATTCAAAAAATCATGGGTGACCTCCTGGGAAGCCCTGGTTACCGGGTGCAAGCCCCGGAAGTGATGATTGATGCTATGTGATTCGTTCTCCAAATTTCACTAGTTTCAATCCCACTTCTTCACCCCTGTGAGCATCACCCAATGCAATGAGTGCTAAGTGAACTATTCAAAAATCATGAGAAATTAGTCAGTTACGACTACCTCTCATGGAAATGGTCATACGTTTGAATGACTTACTTAACGCAGTTGAATCCCAAAATGATATCTAATAAAATGCACTGCGTAATCCCCCATACTTAAATTCAAAAAGAGTCAAAGGATCTCTACTTGAATGGTTCATGAGGCACAATACTTGCTAAGGTTTTGCAAATGGGGTAGCAAGCTAAGTGGGCTTGATTGTGGAAAAACTCCACAGTTAAGCGCGCTTGAGCCAGAGGAGTTCTGGGATGGGTGACCTCCTGGGAAGTCCTGGTTACCGGGTGCAACCCCCGGAAGTGATGATTGATGCTATGTGATTCGTTCTCCACATTTCACTAGTTTCAATCCCACTTCTTCACCCCTGTGAGCATCACCCGATGCAATGAGTGCAAAGTGAACTATTCAAAAATCATGAGAAATTAGTCAGTTACGACTACCTCTCATGGAAATGGTCATACGTGAATGACTTACTTAACGCAGTTGAATCCCAAAATGATATCTAAAATAAATTACTTAACCAACCCACTTTGAAACGGCCACTACCTCCTCTCACTCATCATGGATGTAACTGAAAACTTCATGGAAACTTCAAAACCTTGAAAGCTTCTTGGAAACTTCGGAGTGTTGGTCATGATAAAAGCGAGGGTGGGGCTTCATGTGGGCACCTCCTCACCGCCTTTGCATATCGAATATTATCTCCTCCTTTACCTATCAAACATCTTTTGCTCTTTAGTTCATATAATACATAGACAATCAACACCTCTCTCTTGCATTACAAGAACTGTATCCTGTTGTTTTTCTATGTTTGGATCCTTGTGCAACATTGCTCCTGGATTTTATCATAATCTTCGAACCATAGTCCACAACCAAATCACTGGAGAGCGCATGGTTTGTGTGGCCACTCTCACTTACCCGAATTCGAGGTTATATAGAATTGGTGCTAGTTTCCACTGAAATCCAGATTATGTCTGCCTTCCCTGTTCATGGCAGAAGATTACTGCAAGATACAAAGATGTTGCAGTCATTCGTCCCATGTTGAAATTATAATTTCACATGCGCGCAATTAATTCAGGAAAACCACCATGATTTTCCCCGCACCGCCTTTTGCCAAAAGTTGCTTTTCCCTGGGAGGCTCCGATCACATCCAGCTGCCGACGTGTGTCCACAGTACGGTTCCAAAACCACTCATTCCCCGGCCGGCAATGTTCGTGCGATTTTGACCTCTGGGGGATTGCTATCAATTGTCCGATTAAATCAACGAGCCTGCACCATTTGAACTTGCGTGAAGTAAATTTTTGGTTGACCGCCAGTTTCTTCGTAGAAGTAATTTAATGTATTTACCGTGGTTGGTAGAATTATAGGTAAAAATTTTAACTCATTTTGTACAGGAGTATGGCACGATTAAAAGAAATGTATGGGCACAAGTAAACGTTGGTAAAAACCATTTAATTTTAATTTTTTTTTATGCACGGGGAATATGGTATAGGTCAACGTATTGTTATGTTCATTAAGAGAAAGGTGTGGGACGCAACAACGTAAAGATGTTCTGGTGTTCGTTGGTTGAACCAACATTGTAAGTGAATGCGTAGCAGCGCAACTGTAATAATTTTTTGGATGTTTCATATGAAATGTAAAGGGAGAAACTTGTCGCAGCAAATGTAAGGAATTTTTTTATTCCAGCAGTATATGTAAGTGATTTTTATAACAGTAAATGTAAGTTTTATTTTTACACATAGTGGTGTAAAAATTTGTAGCTGAAACAGAGTAAATTTTTTTTACTGCATCTAAAGCAGCCTTAGAGAATCCCTCTGGCAGAGGAAGAAATTTGTAACTGCAGTGGTTTGATTAATGAATACAATGTGTTTATTTTGGTGTGTGAAACTCTGTTCTCCAGCAAACAATATTTTTTTTTGCTTCCCTGTGTAAAGATCCTGTGAAAACAGAGCATTTTCTCTGTGCATTTTTGTTTGAAATTATCAGAAATTTCCAACATGGTATCAGAGCTTGTCCAGGCTCTTTGAAGCTGTCAAAGAAGCTGAAGGAAGGATTTTTTTTGTTGTAGCAGCTTCTCCAGCAGAGTGAAGACTCAGTCAAGAAAGATTCAAAGGTATTTCTCAAAGTCTTTTTTCTTTGTAGTTGTTGAAGACAGTCAGTTATTTTTAAATACATAGTGAAGTATTTTGAAGCATAGTTTAGAGTGCAAGAATGGCTGGATCCAGCACCAACATCAGCACCAGCACTAGCATGGGTATGGGTAATACTCAGCTCCCACTATTTAATGGAAAAAACTATGACAACTGGGCAATAATTATGAGAGTCTTGTTTGCCTCACAAGATTTATAGGAATTTGTTGAGGATGGATTTGAAGAACCAACAGATAAAAATTAGTTTAACAGTTTAACTCAGGCAGAGAAAGATCTGTTGAAGAGATATAAGAAGAAGGATTCTAAATCCCTCCTCTTCTTATATCAAGCAGTGCATGAGAATGTGTTTCCAAAGATAGCAGCAGCCAAGACATCCAAAGAAGCATGGCAAACTCTCAAGATAGCCTATCAAGGCATGGAGAAAGTGAAGACAACAAAACTACAGTTGCTGAGGAGAGGTTTTGAGAATCTATACATGAAGGAGTCAGACAATATTGACTCATTCTTCACACATGTGATTGGCTCGGTCACACAGATAAGGTCTCATGGAGAGATTCTTGAACAAAGGAGAATTGTAGGGAAACTATTGAGAGTCCTACCCTCAAAGTTTGATGTGTAGTCACCACCATAGAAGAGACAAAGAATCTCACAAATTTCTCAGATGATGAACTACATGCATCACTGATAACACATGAGTAGAGATTGAGTAGAAATGAAAATTCATCTCTAGAGCAAGCCTTTAAGACCCAGATGTCTTTTGGAAGAGGTAGAGGTCAAGGTAGAGGAAACAAGAGAGGAAGAGGTAGAAGCCAAAACAGAGGTGGAAGAAACAGTCCAGCAAACACTCAAGGAAGAGGCAACAATCCAGATCAGAACCAAGGCCAAGGCAGCAGCCAACAAAGTGGACAACATCATGCTCAAGGACGAAGGTATGAAAAATCCAATGTTCAATGTTACTATTGTAAAAAATATGGGCATTATGCAAATGAATGTAGGAAGAAGCAGCATGATATAAGTAATAGAACTAGTGCAAATATCACTAGAGAAAATATCAGCCAAGATAATTTTTTGTTAGCTTGTAATATGGATGAAACAAAGAGTGATGATATATGGTTTCTAGACTCTGGTTGCAGTAACCATATGACAGGAAACATAGCCCTGTTTTCTAAGTTAGATCAGAGTGTGAAGTCACAAGTCACACTTGGGACTGATAGTAAAGTTTCTGTTATGGGAAAAGGAGAGGTAAATATCCTAACAAAGAAAGGTGAAAAGAAAACCATAACAGATGTCTATTATGTTCCCGAAATGAAATGTAACCTCTTAAGTATTAGACAACTTGTTCAAAAGGGGTACAATGTTTTCTTTGTGAATGATGTATGCACCATCATGGATAGAAAACCCAACAAGCTATGTATTACTGAAGTGAAAATGACAAAGAACAGGATGTTCCCTCTCAGGATAAAAGTTGATTTGAAAGATGGAGTTGAAATTTCCGCAGTTACACAAGAGGCTTTCCAAAGCGAACCAAAGGATGAAAATTGGTTGTGGCACTTGAGATTTGGACATCTCAACTTTGGAGGTCTTAACTTGTTGAGTAGAAAAGGAATGGTAAGAGGATTACGATTGATAGAGAAATCAGACAGCCTTTGTGAAGGTTGTATCTTGGGGAAACAACACAGAGAAAGTTTTCCATCAGGGAAAAACATAAGGGCAAAAGTACCCTTAGAGATCGTTCACTCAGATGTATGTGGACCGATGCAAACTCCATCACTTGCAGGTAGCCAATATATACTAAAATTCATTGATGATTTTACTAGAAAAACATGGGTTTATTTCATGAAGAAGAAAAGTGAAGTGTTTGAAAAATTTCGCAATTTCAAAGCACTTGTAGAAAACCAAAGTGCGCTGCATATCAAAGTTATAAGAACTGATAGAGGAGGTGAGTATATTTCCAAATAATTTCTATGTTTTTGTAGATAAAATGGAATTCATAAATATTTTACCACTAGGTACACTCTGCAACAAAATGGAGTTGCCGAAAGGAAGAATAGGACTATCATGGACATGGCGAGGGGTATGTTAAAGGCAAAGCATTTGCCAAATGATTATTGGGCTGAAGCTGTACACTGTGTACCGTACATTTTGAATATATACCCTACAAAAGCAGTCATGAACAGTGCCGTAAGAAGCATGGAGTGGCAGAAAGCAAGGAGTCACCCACATGAAAGTTTTTGGATGTGCGGCTTATGCACACATTCCAGATCAGCTAAGGAAGAAGTTGGACAAGAAAGGGAAGAAATGCATTTTCATTGGATACATCAAGGAATCCAAAGCTTACAGGTTGTATAACCCATCCACTAAGAAGTTTTTTGTGAGTAGGAACTGTATCCAGTTCATGAGGAGGAAAGCTTGGGATGGAAGCATAGAGAAAATAGTGAATGTTAAAAACTGTTTGTCTCATGATGAAGATGATGAGGAGATGGCTGAAATACATCCCCAAACAGCAGCGCCAATACAAGGGCAGCAAACGACACCCTTCAGGAGAAATGAATGTGCTTCTCCAAGCACATCACAAGGAGGAAATTCAAGTGCTTCTTCAAGCACTTATACACCAAATGAAAGAGGTAAGGAGTTCAAAAATTTAAGTGACATTTATGATGAAGATATGAATTCTTTGTTTGCTTTATATTGTCATGTTGATGACCCTGTTCATTTTGAAGATGCAATTAAAGATAAGAAATGGTTAGAAGCTATGGGATGAGGAGATCAATGCCATAGAAAGAAACAAGACATGGGATTTGGTTGAACTACCAAAAGGAAAAGAAGTCATTGGAGTTAAATGGGTTTACAAGACCAAGAGTAATGCTGAAGGCAAAATAGAAAGACACAAGGCAAGAATTGTTGTCAAAGGATATAAACAACAGTATGGGAGAGACTATGAGGAAACTTTCGCTCCGGTTTCTAGAATGGAAACCGTGAGAGCAGTGTTGTCCATAGCAGCACAAAACAAGTGGAAAGTTTACCAATTGGATGTGGAGTGAGCATTCCTAAATGGAGTGTTAATGGAAGAGGTGTATATTGAACAACCTCCAGGGTATGAAAAGAAACGGCAAGAGCACAAAGTGTGCAGATTGAAGAAAGCTCTTTATGGGCTGAAGCAAGCACTAAGAGCATGGTACAGTAGGATCGATTATTATCTACTGGAAAATGGATTTGAAAAGTGTGAGGGAGAACCCACCCTCTACATCAAAGAAAATGATGGTAAGAGACTAATTGTTGTGTTATATGTTGATGATGTTATTTTCACAGGTAATGATGATTGCCTTATCGAAAATTTCAAAACAGTGATGAAAGAAGAATTTGAAATGACTGAAATGGGTTTGCTGAGATACTTCTTAGGAATAGAAGTAGGACAAAGTGAAAATGGGATTTTTATCTCACAAGCTAAATATGTTAATGAAGTGTTGGAAAGATTTAATATGCAAGAGAGCAAAGTAGCAATCACTCCCACAGTGATGGGATTAAGGCTTAACAAAGAGGACAACAACAAGGATTTTGACCCTAGTTTGTACAAGAGCATAGTTGGCAGCCTCATGTATTTGACTGCAACTAGGCCGGATATAATGCATGATGTTAGTTTAATTTCTAGATTCATGGAGAGGCCAAAAGAAGCACATTGGCAGGAAGCAAAAAGAATTATGAGGTATGTTAAAGGTACTAAAAGGTTTGACATTTTATATATTGCTTCAGAATGTTTAGATTTAATTGGATACACTGATAGTGATTGGGCTGGAAGTATAGATGATCGGAAAAGCACATCCGGTTATGTTTTTCACATGGGTTCAGGAGCTATTTCATGGGCTTCTAAGAAACAATCTATTGTAGCGTTATCTAGAGCAGACGCTGAATATGTGGTAGCTACAGTAGCAGCATGTCAAGCAATTTGGATGAGAAGGATGTTAAGGAGTTTAGGCCAAGAGCAGACAAAAGGAACTGTGATTTTTTGTGACAATAGCTCAGCGATTGCATTATCCAAGAATTCACTGTTTCATAAGAGAACGAAACACATTGACACAAAGTTTCACTATATCAAGGAATTGGTGAATAGTGGAGAAATTGTCTTAAAACATTGCACGACTCAGGAGCAGGTTGTAGACATTTGGACCAAGCCATTAGGGCCGAAAAGTTTTGAATTTTTAAGAAAATATCTTGGTATGACTGATTTTGGACCAAGCCATTAGGGCCGAAAAGTTTTGAATTTTTAAGAAAATATCTTGGTATGACTGATAACCCAACAGTTGAAATTAAAGGGGAGTGTTGAAATTATAATTTCACCTACGCGCAATTAATTCTAGAAAACCAACATGGTTTTCCCCGCACCGCCTTTTGCCACAAGTTGTTTTTCCCCGGGAGGCTCCGATCACATCCAGCTGCCGATGCATGTCCACAGTACGGTTCCAAAACCACTCATTCCTCGACCGACAATGTTTGTGCGATTTTGAACTTCGGGGGATTGCTGTCAATCGTCCGATTAAATCAACGGGCCCGCACCATTTGAACTTGCTTGAAGTAAATATTTGGTTGGCCGCCAGTTTCTCCGTAGAAGTAATTTAATGTATTTACCGTGGTTGGTAGAATTATAGGTAAAGATTTTAGTTCATTTTGTACGGGAGTATGGCATGATTAAAAGAAAGGTATGGGCACAAGTAAACATTGGTAAAAACCATTTAATATTAATGTTTTTTTTTATGCACAAGAATATGGTATAGCTCAACGTATTGTTATGTTTAGTTTTTGTTCATAGTATATGGAATGCTCAGTTCATTAAGAGAAACTTGTGGCAACGTAAAGATGTTCTGGTATTCGTTGGTTGAACCAGCATTGTAAGGGAATGCGCAACAGCGCAACTGTAATAAGTTTTTGGATGTTTCATATGAAATGTAAAGAGAGAAACTTGCCGCAGCAAATGTAAGGAATTTTTTGTTCCAGTAGTAAATGTAAGTGATTTTTACAGCAGTAAATGTAAGTTTTATTTTTACATAATGGTGTAAAAATTTGCAGCTGAAACAGAGTAAATTTTTTTTACTGCATCTAAAGCAGCCTTGGAGAATCCGGAAGAAATTTGTAACTGCAGTGGTTTGATTAAATAATACAAAATGTTTATTTTGAAACTCTGTTCTCCAGCAAACAATATTTTTTTTGCTTCCCTGTGTAAAGATCCTATGACAACAGAGCATTTTCTCTAATCATTTTTGTTTGAAATTATCAGAAATTTCCAACCACCCATCGGCCCATCAGTGGAGCGTTTAAAGGAATCAAGAGTGGAGCGTTTAGAGGACTCAAGAGACGTTCTCTACGTAGTAAATACAAGATTTGACTCAACCTTAGCCGCCATCATTGTGGCCTTGTTCTGCTTCCTTCTATTTGCTTTGGGGATGAGTGCCTTGCTACGCAGTCAACAGCTCTGTAGACGATGGCTACTCATGTCCAAACCAGCACTCGAAGGGGGTGCGCCAGGAGCTCAAATTAGCATCAAGAAAATGGACATAAAAGCATTGCCGGTGATGGTGCACTACATCGGCTTGACCTTCCCAGGGAATGATTGCCCCATTTGCTTGGCAGAATTCATGGAGGGAGAAAAGGTGAGAGTATTACCAGAATGTTGTCACAGCTTCCACGCGGATTGCATAGACGCATGGTTGCTTTCCAATGCCTCTTGTCCTTCATGTCGACACTCTCTACTTTACGTTTTGTCAAAGAAACCATCAGGGATCGCTCGGCTAGTCTTTGATCCCACTGAAAGTCCCCGGATGGAAGTCAATCAAGGAAATGAAAGTGTTGAAGCAAATCATGCTGTCCAGTCTCTGCAATTTTTGGTGGACGGCTCGACATTGGCAGCTTCTTCATCTTTGGATTCCTTCAAATCAAGGGACCTGGGAATAGGTAATGTGGTTGAGACTAGAAATACGTGATTGGACTATGTAGTGAGGAAGCCACAAAGAGCAGGGAGCAGAACACTGTTGTAAACTTCTGTGTGAATATACTAGACAGGAGGTAGAACACTGGTAAAATTGTATGTGCATATATTGTACAAGATAGAGGCATGGTATGCGAATGTAACATTGTTGCTTACGATGTGAAGTTTCACATGAATTTCAAAATTCTAAGTTGATACCATGTTTTGTCCAGCTGAGATATTTTAATGGGAAAAATGATTTCTTCAGTAAAATGAATGAATACAGATCAATGGTTCGACAAATTAACAAATCAATTGCTACCCTTTGGGCTAATGTTCGACTAAAAATTATATTTTCTACGATTACCAGTACACGAGGTTAATGTAACTAACTTGGAAAGAACTTTTATATATGAAAATAGATTCTTAACCAAGCATCTCCCCTGTGTCAGGAGGGATCAAAATTCAGAAGGACGTTGTGGGTTGAATGTTTATTGGATTCTCATATCTCACCCCCCTCCCAAAATATAATCTGAAGGACGTTGCGGGTAGAATGTTTGTTGGATTCTGATATGTCTAATGCAAAAAACAATTGTACGGAGGTGAAGTAAAAATCATGGAAATTTTGGTAGGATTGTGACAAAATTTTGTTGGGAATTATAGTTGTCTACTTTCAGAATTTTGGTGCACATAGATTTTTGATGGTGCTAAATTTATTTCCACTTAAAAAAATGATTTAAGCATTCTCATGTTAAGATTTTTTCAAAACAAACAAACTCTAGAAAAACATTGCAAGTTGAATGTTTGTTGAATGTTTGTTGGATTATCATATATCCCCCGCCCAAACAAATATGAAGGACGTTGAGGTTAGAATGTTTGTTGGATTCTGATATTTCAAAAACAAAAAACCAATCGTACAGACGTGAAGTTTTTGCTAAAAAAATAATGGAAATTTTGGCAGGATTGTGAAAAAATTTGATGGGAATTATAGCTGCCTAGCTTCAGGATTTTCTGTGTTATGAGATTTTTTATGGTGTTAAATTCATTTCCACCAAGAAAAATAATTTAAACACTGGAAAAAAAACAAACTCCAGCGAGAAATGACTGTCCTGAAGAAATTGTGGACTCCATAGACAATGACTTTTCAGAGGAGAAATTATAAGATAGAGTAGTCTACCCAAGCCACAAATTTACCTAGAAAATAGTGGAAATTAGAATATGATTTTTGCCAAAATCCTGCAGAATTTTTAGGTAATCTCGGATACAATTAGAAAACTTCAGGGTTTTTGGTGCACAAAGAGTTTTTGATGCCCTAAATCCATTTTCACCATAAAAAAGCAAATCAAACACTCCTATAATTAGATAAAAAATAAAAATACCAGATTTCTAAAAAAATAACTTGCAAATTTGTAACTTCTTTTAACAACCCCTTATAAAATTATATAATTAACAAAAAAAATTGATGCAAAATGTTCTTAATATTATCTTAAATCATTTACATTAAAAACAAATTTAAATTAATAAATTTAAATATTTATTAATTTACTTCCTAGAATATAACTTGAACTTACTATTCGGAAAAAAGAGTTATTTTCGTAATTTAAAAAATATAACATCTTCAAAATAAAAATTATATATTTTATAAACCATCCATGTTTCACAGCTTAACTTAGTAATCAACCAAAAAAATATATATTTTATAAACCATCCATTCACAGCTTAATTTAGTAATCAATCAAAATATAACTCAATAGCCTTACTAACACGACGAATGTTGCCTTGTAATAACGAACTTAATCTCCTAAGTGCCCGCTATTAAGCTAAGCTAAGGGAACATTTTTATACAAATCTACATGTTATTCCCGAACCAAAATACGAACTTTTTAGACCCAATTCGAGGGCATTTGACAATCTCCTAGGGCAGAGTTTCTCGCTGAGATTAATATTTTTACTAGTTGATGTTGACTAATAAAGTTTGATATTGACGTGGTACTTATCCTTTATATTGGAAAATTACGCGTGGCCCGGAATTTTCGTGCGGAGAATTTTTAAAGATATTTTTTTACATTTCAAAGATGCTTTTCTGGCTGATTTATTATTTGGAAAATCAGGTGTGACGATTTGTTTTATCTAAGTGTGAAAAATGTTTTATATATGTATGAATTACCCATTGTTTTTAAAGGTGTAAAGGTATTTGGGAAAAACATCTTAATCAATTGTTAAATGCATATACATAAGGTTTATCAAACTCTTCAATGCAAACACCATGAGGTAAGGTCATTGCTCACAAGCTTTTTATGAGCACAAATTGACAAAGTGTTGAAAGGCTTTTCTTGGTTGTGTCACTTTGGGTTTCTCTACCATAAGGTGATGCCAACCCTCAATTTCTGCTAGGGCGCAAAGTCAATCCCCATTGAGATCTTAGAACCTAATGACTCATCCCCAAGCTGTACAATGGATCCTCGTGTAAGATTCCGCTAGTATTGCTGACACTATTTTAGGGTTTTGGTAGTCAAGCATGATGCGAACAAGATTTTCACATTCTTCTTGCTACACACTAAATTTTCTTTTGACTTTTCACACTATGTCCCCTTCACTTTATAAGCTTAATAGGTGAAAAGGTAGTCATGTTTGATTAGAACAAAAGTTTCATGTCCTATATAATAAACAACTTTTTACTTTTCATGATATATATTTCAAAAAATGAAATGGGAGTTCATCTAAGTCCAAGCTATACTTTTCATGCTTTATGAAATTAGTATGGAAGATTCTTATTGGATTACCAAAAGGTTTACTTTTCCACAACCATGATAGCTTTCTAATCCATTACACAGTGCCATCAATTTAGGATGCTAAAGGTTTTTTTATTAAATGGGTAAAAATTTGTTGACACTGTGGGAAGCCATAACCTCAAACAATAGTCTAAATAGGCCACGGTTAATGTTCGGCCTGATTTTGAGAAAAATCGGCCGAAATTGTTGAAAACTTGGGTTACACGCAGTCAAATGATTTAGAGGTTAAAGTGAAAGTTAACAAAGAACATTCATATGTAGTGTTTCAAACATTTGGATTTTATGAAAAAAAAAATTGTGAAATCTTGATTTTAGAAAAACTTGTCAAATTTGGATTTTTTTATTTAGTTAATATTTGTATAATTTTATCGATATTTTGGTATCTTAATTTTGTCCATATTGTCCTCTTTTTTATTAATATTTTTTCAAATTTTTAGTTTTTTAAACCTTTACCAATTTTATCCCAATATTCAATTTTTTTAACATGTTGCATTCTATATTTTTTTAAATTTATAATACTAAATGAAAAAACAAAAAACTTTAAAATGCACATGAATAAATTGGACATGTTTAGAAGAATATCAATAATCGTTAAATATTTAACATTTTTCAAAGAAATTAAATTTCATTATTATTTCTTTTAATAAAGTTAATTATATTATATTTTCATTTTTCTTAATATATGATTTTTGTAAATTATTTAAATATATTAATTAACTCACTATTTTGAAAAACACCGGAACAATCTAATTGTTTGAATTTACATATCTAAAACCGATTCTAAGAAGTTTTGCCAAAGCAAAAAGGAACTAAAAACAAAAATTATCATTCATTATAACACATAAACAAGCTTCCTTCCGAAGTTCAATATCTATAAAAATCAAGACCGCAACCAGAAAAGGCAAAGCTATGTGGATTCTTTCTTCACTTTACAGTGAACACCTTACACCACCATTATGTTCAAAATCAACTTATACACTCTTTAGCTGATAACCGTTCCACCACGCAATTGTTTTTTTTGATCACTATGCGTGTCTTTTTATCATACTACAAGTTTTACCAGGAGTATACTTGTGTCCACTCTTCTCTGGAAAAATGCATTCTGATGAGATCGCATATCCATTTTGTTTTGAGACCCCTCAATGCCTTCGCCCTTATAGATTCCCCAAATGAGTTTCTCTTACCACGAAACCAACTTGTTTGAATCATATGTATAATCAGAAGAAGAAGTTTGTTTGGGAACTTGTCTTAGTGTTTTTGGTTTGGTTACTGTAAATTGACGACGGGAAACATCAGAAGAATTAAAAACCAGGGTCGATCTCCAGCAGGTTGTTGTGGTCAGAAGAGAAAGCAACAGGAAATCTAGTGTCCTCGACACTCTGGTTGGCAGGGATTTCCTCCTTCGGTGATCAAATTTCTGCACTCACTGGCCTCTTGTTGTACAACTTGTTCAAGTCCCTCAGCCAACCAAGGAGCCAGAAAATTTCGAGTAGGGAGAGTTCTTGCATCTTCCCAGCCGGACATTCACCGACTTTTCGGCCTTTGAGGGTGAAATTCAAGTAATTTTACGTCTTAAATGATGTGAAATGATAGAGATTGTCAAATTCAAGTAATTTTAAGTCTTAAATGATGTGAAATGATAGAGATTGTCATAGGGACATGAAGAGTGCGTTTTTTTTGGTCTTCGGAGAATATTTTCCATATCTTTTTATTAGTTTTTGTCTGGGATTAATAGCGATTCATCGATTGTTGACCTATCATTACTTGATAATTTGACTGGTTTTTTTTGGTGTTTTCACATTTTAACCTAAGTTTGATGCTCTCAATTTTATTCAACAAAATTTTACCCAAAGTTTTTCGTTCGGCAAACGATTGAGGTCTTATTGCAGCCTTGACGTTGCGTGATGCAAAAATATTGAGGCAATCTCATCTTATCCAAAGTACGTTGTGGTAGGCTGTGCAGGCAAAGTTTGCAATATCATCTTATCCTAAGTTTTTTCTGGGGTCTGTTCCACGTTAAGCCAACACCTAATTTAGTCATTTGTTCATAGAGATATTTGCATGTTGACCACCTGTCAGTGTATTCAGAATTTGTTTAGAGCATTTTTATTCAATAAGTTCCTTTTTTTTGTTCCTTCGCATTACCAAGAATGATTAAGAAAAAGGAATTTATGAAGATTATTCAGTGTTTTCCGTTTTATATTGCAATTGTTCATTCTGAGTATTATAATATTGTTCTCCGTTTTATATTGCAATTGTTCATTCTGAGTATTATAATATTGTTCGTTCTGAGTATTATAATATTGTTCATTTCTGACCTTGCAGAAATGCCTATCCGAGACTTCTGAGGTTGGTGTTTGCTGTGTTGTAGTTGTTCCAGTATTCATAATTTGTTTAGAGCATTTTTATTCAATAATTTCCTTTTCTTTGTTCCTTCGCATTACCCAGAATGATTAAGCAAAAGGAATTTATGAAGATTATTTGTCTTGGTTTGTTTTCTCTGAACTCAGGGTTTCATCGCTGTCTAGAATATATTTATATGTGTGGTATTTGTATGGATGTTATGGTACAGTGAATGATTTCAGCTAACTGTTATACAACCATATGGTTGCTCTTCTATGACCCTACTACTATTCAGGATTTGTTTACTTTAGCCGAAGTTTTTGTGTTAATGTCCGTAAGAAAACTAATTCTGGAAAGAAAAAGTAATTCTAGATGAATAAGTCTTTGTTCCCTTACACTTGCATGGTTTTCATTACAGAATTTACACCTTCGATAGCCTAATTTCTAATACTAGTATAATCTAACTCATTTTCTTTTCTTAATGCTGGAATTCCCACGTTCAAATTCTATATTTTGTTTATTATTATTTCTTTCTACAAGCTTTCTCATTCTAATTGGTACTTTTACCAGTTCTTGTTATCCTTCTACCTGTTTATTTTCATAAAAGTTATTTGCAGACTACCCTACTATTTCTCATGGTAATCTGTCCTTTTCTACACTCTAAGAGCATTTGACCTGTAGATATAATTATTTATGAAGATACATAATTTCCTTCAGTCTAGTAACTTTGACATGTAGATATATATATACAAATACATAACAGATTTTCTAAATCACTTTATAAGATAGTTTTACTTATCTGGCTCACAAAACTTTACATATTTATTCTGCAACTAAACTTTGCTGCTTGATACTGTGTCTCCCAACCTTGAAACTACTCACATTGTAGTCTCCCCTCCATGTATATATATATATATATATAACAGATTTACTAAATCTAAGATAGTTTTACTTATCTGGCTCACAAAGCTTTACAGATTTATTCATATTCAAAAAAATTAGATCTCTCTTGAGTAAATAATAACTCTTTTCCCTAATCACTTAATAAGTAAAAACACCACTTAGTAAATAATAAATAAAAACAGTGTTTACAAGGAACTGCTAAATCACTTCTCACTTCTGCATAA
>APFE031309741.1:208642-259709 GCA_000404065.3 Pinus taeda
GTAGATATATATATATATATAATATTATATAAATATACGAAATAACATAACAGATTTCTAAATTCACTTTTATACAGATAGTTTTACTTTAATCTGGCTCACAACACTTTAAAAACAGATTTATTCTGCATCTATAAACTTTGCTGCTTGATTATGTGCCTCCCAACCTTGAGACTACTCACAATTGTAGCTCCCCCCATATATACATATATATATATATATTATATATATATAATATCATAGCATATTTAATGCACTGACCATTCAAGACAAATAGAGAATGAGTATAACACATAAAACTTCAAATTAACTTACGGTTATATAAGAATGTCGCTTCTCAAACAACACTTCTGAACACAGATATCCAATCCTCAGGCGATCATGCGCGACACGACCTCTCTCCAAGGGTCTTCACTCCAGCGCCTTACAGTTCAAGCCTCTTTTGGATTACAGGAACTGTCCTCAGACAGACGGCCCAGTAGGCTTCGATATTAATAAAAGCAAGAGAATACAAAGCTTATTACAAAGAGTCTCAGACTCAAAACTTAGAAACACTCGAAAAGATCAGGATGATTGAATGATCTCCCAACACTTTCTTATATAGTATTATGTCTATCTAAGCTTATCTAAAACTGATGTCAAAAGAAAATAATTGAGGGTCCTGTTGGTATCTTTATCCACCGACGGTGTCTACTCAATTCTTTTCTGTACAAAAGAATCCTGTCAAAACATGTGATCAATATTATCACATTGCTAACGAAGATTCTACCAAGTGGGACTTCTTGTTTCCCAAAGATCCTCTTCGGATGGTCCTGGAGATCGTTCGTATTCATCCAGCCGTTGTTGATAGTACCGGTCCATGATGCGATTGTACTGTTCATCGATTCCATTTTGGATCTTGTGCATCTGTCATTTATGCATTTTCTTTTTCTTGCATTATTGCTGTCTGACTAGATGCTGCTGATGAAGATTCTCCTTTGCTGAGATTCGTCTTTATCTTGTGTAGGTCCGGTTGCTGTGGAGTATGCATTACTTCTTGTTTTTCCCACTTGTTCAAAAATGGAAGAGCACTAACTTCAATGTCAAGAAACGAATCTTTAAAAGAACTTCGGGTCGCAGGTGATTTCTATACTGCCAGCTCAACTCCATCTAACTATTCCCACTTAAATATCTGGAACATATTTGTGGAACTTTCAATTGCATGCTGGATCCATAACCGACAATTTTCATTTAATTCAGCTTTATGTTGCCATCCCAATTCAAATATCATTGAGCTACATATTCTTTTAGAAATAATCAGACTTATGAGGTGGATGACATTAGTGTTCCAATTTGGATGTGAAACTAAAATTGTTGTTAATGCCTTTTGATTAATTATAAACTTGAGTGCTTTAGGCTGACCCTACAAATCATCGAGTTTCTTGAGAATCTGCAATTTCTCAACCAACCTTAAGTTTCCAAACTGAGGAAACCATTCAGCATGTTGTTTAATCAACTCTTGGTTATTACTAGATTCAATATTTCCAATTTTTTCATGACTGAAAACAAAGGATTTGGCTTGATATCATCTATGATCCTTAAGGTATGAAAATCCCAAGGATATACAAAAGTTTTTAAATATTGCACAGATCTCTGTATGCATTGGGATATTCTGGTAACTGGGATCTTTATACATTTTCCTCCTTTGATTTCCCAATCGGCAAAATTTTCAAAAATATCATTTTGACGGAAAACATAAGTATTTGCATAATTCTCATCAATCCTTTGGAGAAGTGCTGATTCTAATTCTTCAAAGATGTCAGGAATTTTTAAAGAAACCAAATATTTTACCATTTCTTCATTCATGGGTATTTCTTCAAGATCTAAGATCTTAGCACCTGTGAATAATTGAAGTGCAAAATCAACTCCTCCTATGATCTGGTAATAATTTAGAATCATGAGGGTCCAGATCATCTCTTTAGTGTAAACACTAGACCATAGATTAGTAAGGCTTCTGAAATAAATCTTGACTTTCATGTTTGGTAAAGAAAAGATTTTTACCAAATTATCATCTAAGCCCAAGGAGATACCCAAGTTCCTTGACTGCCATGCTTGGCACTTACAGATCCACGTATTTCTTCTGAGCCTTAATCCTACCACCTTTTTTATTTCTTCTCTTAAACAACTGGCACAGTTTTCTAAATTTCTGAATCTATCTACAAAAGTTGCAAAGCTATCATCTTCTGGTTTTTTACCTGGAATGTCGAAAACTGAATATGCACATGTTATATACATTTTGTTCATGTCTCTTGTCAAAGAGTCTGTCAAGAAATTTGAGTTACCTGGGATCCACTCAACTTCAACATCAAACTGCTGAAACCAGATCTGCAAGGCTAATATTCTGCCTTTAGCAATTTCTCTTGAAATTTTGGCAGATAAAAAATATTTGAAATTTCTGGAATTTGTCCTAACCAAAAACTTGACGGGAGTAAGATATACCTCAAATCTTTGCATCCCGTTGAATATGGCTAATGTTTCCTTTTCAGCAATGAAGTAGTTCTTCTGGCTTGATGTGAATTCAGCAGAAGCATATCCACAAAGATTCTCTTCAAGTTTACCTTCACTATTTTCTCTTTGTTCTAATAATACAACAGCACAAAATTCTAAAGAAGCATCAGTCTGAAGAATAAGTAAACCATCACCTGGTGGCTGAAGCTTTGGCAGATGCTGACATTTTTCTTTCAAGCTTTTAACAGCTTCAGTTGCTTCTTGCGACCATCCCTGCTTGATATGTTTTCTGATAGGTGCTGTCTTCTCTGTCAGATTTGGAATATATTTGTGAAGATAATTCAAGACTCCCAAAAATCTTTGAATGATCTTGGTATCCTTCAATTCATCAGGAAATTGTGTTAATTTGGTTAAAACATGGGGTTGCATCTGGATTGCACCATTAGCAATGTTAATTCCAAGAAAATCAATATTATCCTGAAACAGAGACATTTTTCTTTCTGACAAGACTATTCCATGCTGTTGGACTTCTTTCAAGAAAATTTCTAAATGCTTTATATGAGTATGTATATCTGGGCTATGGACAAGAATATCATATATATAAGTAACAATAAAGTCATATTTAGCAAAAATGTAATCCATTCTTCTCTGAAAAAATGTTGGAGCGTTTTTTTAGAACAAAGGGTACCACCCTCCACTGGTAAAATGTTGTTGGGAAAATGAAAGCGGTTTTATGACGGTCCTCTGGCTGGATCTAAATCTGATAATATCCCGATTTCATATCAAACTTACTAAACACCTTGCTGTGCTGAATCTTTTGCATGATTGTTTCAGGCCATGGTAATGGGTAATTGAAACTTTGAGTAATAGCATTGAGAGGTTTATAATTGATCACCATCCTTGGCTTACCTCTTACTATTTCAAAATGATTCCTCACAAGAAAGGCTGAGCAAGAATAGTGAGATTCACTCGGTTCAATGAGCTGCATTTGTAGCAGTTCTTTTATCTGATTCTTTATCTCCTACTCATCTGCTGGGGTACAGGGAATCATCTTATATTTGACTCCATTATCATGCAAAGTGACGATTTCTTGCATCGTGCTCTCTGTTACCCAAAACTGCTGTGGGTTTTCTGAACAACTCTTCAAAATTCTTTGATAAATATCACTTTGTTCTGTCGACCAGTTGGGGTCTATGCATGCCAATTGTTTTGTTTTTGATTCTGCTCTTTTCTCATAGAATTGTAATACTTCCTGCCAATCATCAGAATCTTGTTTTGGTTTTCTGGTTCCTATTCTTTTTTGGCTATTTTCATTCCTAGCTTCTGAGTTTGCAATAAACAATCTCGGAACAACAATAGCTTTCTTCGTTAGATTAATAACCAATTTATCCTGGCTAATTGTAACTGAAAGAACATAATTTATAAATGGCATTCCCAACATAAGACTTGCTAAGGGATCAAAATGCTGAATTGTAGAAATTTTAACAATACTCCCTCCAACTTTTAAAGAGATATTATCAACATAATGTGTCAGATTTACTGATCCTCCTATGGTTTCTGAAACCAAAATATTTTTGAGCGGTTTCCACAGAGATTTAAATAAAGATGGTCTAGCCAAATTGTTTGATCCACCGGTATCAACAAAAGCATCTACTGAAATCCATTCATTCTTAACCTGAACTTGAACCGGGATATAAATTAGGCTATTTGTTTTGACAATCTTTTTTAACAATCCATTTTCTTCTATTTGTTTAATCTTTGGTTGTGGAAGACTTGTGGAAACAGATGTTTTCTTTTCAAAAGGACAGAAATCATTTAGTTGTGGAATTTGTGAGACATGTTGTTTAGCTTGATTGTCTATAAAAGAAACTGTGCTTGCAGATTCATCGTCTGAATCATCTGATGTTTCACTGGTAACTTCATAGTCTGTGCTACTTTCTTCCTCACTATAATGTTGTTCTTCTGACCAATCATTATCACTATCAGAACAAGGCTAACATAAATTCATTTTCTGTACAGTATCTTCTTCTTCTTCTGCTTCTACATCTGATATTTCAGTTAAAATATATACATCTGAAACATCATCGTCTGAACCTACAACTGACCAATCATCCTTAAATTTATTAATATCTATACAAGCTTTTAAAGCAGTGGATGATTTTTATGGACACTTCCTTGCAAAATGTCCTTCTTTTTTACAGATGAAACAACAGTTGTTGTTTCTTGGATTCTTTCTTTTCTTCAAAAATTTATATCTTCTGAATGGCTTTATTGGGTTAGAGACTCTCTTGGGTTTGTATTTGCCATACCTTTTGAATTTTTTCTTTGATTTAAAAGGCGTCCATGGCAAAACTGCTTGACAGAAATTTGAGCTTGGAGTAATATCATGAGCTTTCTTCTTCCAACATAAATATTTGACCTTTTCTGTGACTCGGAATAGAAGATCAACCCAATATATTTGCTCTAGTGTTTTGTATTGTAACTCTATGTCTTTCATCACGAGGTCTCCTAAATTGCGTGGTAGTTTTGACAGGTCTAAAATTTTTTGAGCCACATCATTAGGGAGATTTGCTTTAAAAACCTTAGCCATGAAATATTTACTGAATTGATCTAAATATTTGAGATATTTTAATTCCATTCTGCTAAGATCAGTTATAAGCTGTTTTTTCTCATCGATTGGTTCTAGTACAAACTCTGTTTTTAATAACAGTTCTAGAGTGGCTAAACCAGCTTGCATAACAGCTAGTCTTTCTTGTTCAGATGGTCCCATCCACCAGTCATAGACCATTCCTACCATTCTCTTTTCTGCTAGAAGCATAATAGATATATTATCCAATTTTGTTGTAACCTGCATCTGATAAAGGGCTCCTATCCAGATTCTAATTGATTCTCCTGGGTTAGAAGAATTATCTAAATCTAGAATATAGCCACTGACATTTGCTGCTGACAGGTCTTCTTCAACTCTAGGATATTTAGCTACTTCTCTCAACACATGTGCCTTATTTTGGTTACGTATAGATGGCAAAATAAAAGATGGAAACTTAGAGGCGGCTTCTGATAAAGTTATTACTTCTTTTTTAGATTCAAAAGGTTTATCTGCTCTCATTATCCTTGATTCACTGGTTAATTTTCCAGTATCTTTAGAAGTATCTTCATCCGCAGAAGTCTTTTCTTCTGAGTTTTCTTCGTTTTCCTCTAAATCCCAATGACTAGGGGCAGACATATCTCTATGAAATTTTGGAATTTATTTGGCCATTTTCTTTTGTTTTCTTTTCCTCCTTTATTCCTTTTCTTGCTTCTCTCTCTATTGCTCATCAAATAGCAACTTCAGATTAGCATTGATAAGTTCAGCTTGCACGCCTAGATCATCTAGAACATCCTTGGCATAAGAACACCAAGTGGCCAGATAATTTCCTATCTGATGTAGTTGATCCATATCACTTGTGTTCTGTGAATTATGTTCTAGTAATGGGGCACACTCAGCTCTAGTAGGTGGCTGTTTGGAAGAAGATGAAGTAGTACAAAACTTTGTTTTGGGTGGCCATTTTCCTCCTTTCACATATCTCTTAGATGCATACTGAAATTCTTCGGTGGGTGGGAAACTATGTACATATGTTCTAAACATCTTATTTATAGCTAGAAACGACTTTTCTTCTTGTATGTACAAATGAGTATCAGACAGTGGAGTCAGTGGAGTACTAGTGGAAGCACTAGGCTTTTCTGGTATAGAAATCTGGCGATAGAAAATTTTCGTCCACTGGTAAGGACTGGTTCACTTTGGGCTTGTAACACATGTTTTTCTGGCAAAGAAATTGGTCTTGGTATTGAAGGTTGACTAGGCAATACCATTCGAGACAAATAGAAATGAACTGACCATTCGAGACAAATAGAGGCTGAGTATAACAGATAAATCTTCAAATTAACTTACGGTTATATAAGAACGTCGCTTCCCAAACAACACTTCTGAACATAGATATCTAATCCTCAGGCGATCATGCACGACACGACCTCTCTCCACGGGTCTTCACTCCAGCGCCTTACAGTTCAAGCTTCTTTTGTAATACAGGAACTGTCCTCAGACGGGCGGCCCAATAGGGTTCGATATTAAGAAAAGCAAGAGAATACAAAGCTTATTACAAAGAGTCTTAGACTCAAAACTTAGAAACACTCGAAAAGATCAGGATGATCTGAATGATCTCCCAACACTTTCTTATATAGTATTATGTCTATCTAAGCTTATCTAAAACTAATGTCAAAAGAAAATAATTGAGGGTCCTCTCAGTATCTTTATCCACCGACGGTGTCTACTCAATTGTTTTCTGTACAAAAGAATCTTGTCACAACATGTGATCAATATTATCACATTGCTGACGAAGTTTCTACCAAGTGGGACTTCTTGTTTCCCAAAGATCCTCTTCGGATGGTCCTGGAGATGGTTTGTATTCATCCAGTTGTTGTTGATAGTACCAGTCCATGAGGTGATTGTACTGTTCATTTCTGCTGTTTCTTTTTCTTGCATTATTGCTGTCTGACTAGATGCTGTTGATGAAGATTCTCCTTTGCTAAGATTCGTCTTTATCTTGTGTAGGCCCAGTTGCTGTGGAGTATGCATTACTTCTTGTTTTTCCCACTTGTTCAAAAACGGAAGAGCACTAACTTCAATGTCAAGAAACGAATCTTTAAAAGCACTTCGGGTTGCAGGTGATTTCTGTACTGCCAGCTCAACTCCATCTAATAGTTCCCACTTAAATATCTGGAACATATTTGTGGAACTTTCAATTGCATGCTGGATCCATAACCGACAATTTTCATTTAATTCAGCTTTATGTTGCCATCCCAATTCAAATATCATTGAGGTACATATTCTTTTAGAAATCATCAGACTTATGAGGTGGATGACATTATTGTTCCAATTTGGATGTGAAACTGAAATTGTTATTAATGCATTTTGATTAATTATAAACTTGAGTGCTTTAGGCTGACCCTACAAATCATCGAGTTCTTGAGAATATGCAATTTCTTAACCAACCTTAAGTTTCCAAACTGACGAAACCATTCGGCATGTTGTTTAATCAACTCTTGGTTATTACTGGATTCAATATTGCCAATTTTTTCATGACTGAAAACCTGATCAAAAGGGTTTGGCTTAATATCATCTCTGATCCTTAAGCTATGAAAATCCCAAGGATATGCAAAAGTTTTTAAATATTGCATAGATCTCTGTATGCATTGGGATATCTGGTAACTGGGATCTTTTTACATTTTCCTCCTCTGATTTCCCAATCGGCAAATTTTTCAAAAATCTCATATTGAGGGAAAACATCAGTATTTGCATAATTCTCATCAATCCTTTGGAGAAATGCTGATTCTAATTCTTGAAAGATGTCAAGATTTTTTAAAGAAACCAAATATTTTACCATTTCTTCATTCATGGGTATTTCTTCAAGATCTAAGATCTTAGCACCTGTGAATAATTGAAGTGCAAACTCAACTCCTCCTATGATATGGTAATAATTTAGAATCATGAGGGTCCAGATCATCTCTTTAGTGTAAACACTAGACCATAGATCAGTAGGGCTTCTGAAATAAATCTTGACTTTCATGTTTGGTAAAGAAAAGATTTTTACCAAATTATCATCTAAGCCCAAGGAGATACCCAAGTTATTTGACTGCCATGCTTGGCACTTATGGATCCACGCATTTCTTCTGAGCCTTAATCCTACCACCTTTTTTATTTCTTCTGTTAAACAACTGGCATGGTTTTCTAAAATTCTGAATCTATCTACAAAAGTTGCAAAGCTATCATCTTCTGGTTTTTTACCTGAAATGTCGAAAATTGAATATGTACATGTTATATACATTTTGTTCATGTCTCTTGTCAAAGAGTCTGTCAGGAAATTTGAGTTACCTGGGATCCACTCAACTTCAAAATCGAACTGCTGAAACCAGATCTGCTAGGCTAATATTCTGCCTTTAGCAATTTGTCTTGAAATTTTGGCAGATAAAAATTATTTGAAATTTCTAGAATCTGTCCTAACCAAAAACTTGACGGGAGTAAGATATACCTCAAATCTTTGTATCTCGTTGAATATGGCTAATGTTTCCTTTTCAACAATGAAGTAGTTCTTCTGGCTTGATGTGAATTCACCAGAAGCATATCCACAAAGATTCTCTTCAAGTTTACCTTCACTATTTTCTCTTTGTTCTAATAATACAGCAGCCCAAAATTCTAAAGAAGCATCAGTTTGAAGAATATGTAAACCATCACCTGGTGGCTGAAGCTTTGGCAGATGCTGACATTCTTCTTTCAAGCTTTTAACAGCTTCAGTTGCTTCCTGCGACCATCCCTGCTTGATATGTTTTCTGATAGGTGTTGTCTTCTCTGTCAGATTTGGAATATATTTGTGAAGATAATTCAAGACTCCCAAAAATCTTTGAATGGTCTTGGTATCCTTCAATTCATCGAGAAACTGTGTTAATTTGGTTAAAACATGGGGTTGCATCTGGATTGCACCATTAGCAACATTAATTCCAAGAAAATCAATATTATCCTGAAACAGAGACATTTTTCTTTCTGACAAGACTATTCCATGCTGTTGGACTTCTTTCAAGAACATTTCTAAATGCTCTATATGAGTATGTATATCTGGGCTATGGACAAGAATATCATCTATATAAGTAACAATAAAGTCATATTTAGCAAAAATGTAATCAATTCTTCTCTGAAAAAATGCTGGAGCATTTTTTAGACCAAAGGGTACCACCCTCCACTGGTAAAATCCTGTTGGGCAAATGAAAGCGGTTTTATGCCGGTCCTCTGGCTGGATCTGACTCTGATAATATCCCGATTTCATATCAAACTTACTAAACACCTTGCTATGCTGAATCTTTTGCATGATTGTTTGAAGCCGTGGTAATGGGTAATTGAAACTTTGAGTAATAGCATTGAGAGGTTTATAATTGATCACCATCCTTGGCTTACCTCTTACTATTTCAGAATGATTCCTCACAAGAAAGGCTGAGCAAGAATAGTGATATTCACTCGGCTTAATGAGCTACATTTGTAGCAGTTCTTTTATCTGATTCTTTATCTCCTGCTCATCTGCTGGGGTACAGGGAATCATCTTACCTTTGACTCCATTATCATGCAAAGTGATGATTTCTTGCATCAGGCTCTCTGTTACCCAAAACTTTGTGGGTTTTCAGAACAACTCTTCAAAATTCTTTGATAAATATCACTTTGTTCTATCAACCAGTTGGGGTCTATGCATGCCAATTGTTTTGTTTTTGATTCTGCTCTTTGCTCATAGAATTGTAATACTTCCTGCCAATCATCAGAATCTTGTTTTGGTTTTCTGGTTCCTATTCTTTTCTGGCTATTTTCATTCCTAGCTTTTGAGTTTGCAATAAACAATATCGGAACAACAATAGCTTTCTTCTTTAGATTAATAACCAATTTATCCTGGCTGATTGTAACTGGAAGAATAGAATTTATAAATGGCATTCCCAACATAAGACTTGCTGAGGGATCAAAATGCTGAATTGAAGAAATTTTAACAATACTCCCTCCAACTTTTAAAGAGATATTATCAACATAATGTGTCAGATTTATTGATCCTCCTATGGTTTCTGAAACCAAAATATTTTTGAGCGGTTTCCACAGAGATTTAAATAAAGATTGTCTAGCCAAATTGTTTGATCCACCGGTATCAACAAAATCATCTATTGAAATCCATTCATTCTTAACCTAAACTTGAACCGGGATATAAATTAGGCTATTTGTTTTGACAATATTTTTTAACAATCCATTTTCTTCTATTCGTTTAATCTTTGGTTGTGGAAGACTTGTGGAAACAGATGTTTTCTTTTCAAAAGGACAGAAAGCATTTTGTTGTGGAATTTGTGAGACAGGCTGTTTAGCTTGATTGTCTATAAAAGAAACTGTGCTTGCAGATTCATCGTCTGAATCATCTGATGTTTCACTAGTAACTTCATAGTCTGTGCTACTTTCTTCCTCACTATAATTCTGTTCTTCTGACCAATCATTATCACTATCGAAACAAGATTGACATAAATTCATTTTCTGTACAGTATCTTCTTCTTCTTCTGCTTCTACATCTGATATTTCATATAAAATATATACATCTGAAACATCATCGTCTGAACCTACAACTGACCAATCATCCTGAAATTCATTAATATTTAAACAAGCTTTTAAAGCATTGGATGACTTTTGTGGACACTTCCTTGCAAAATGTCCTTCTTTTTTACAGATGAAACAACAGTTGTTGTTTCTTGGATTCTTTCTTTTCTTCAAAAAATTATATCTTCTGAATGGATTTCTTGGGTTAGAGAATCTCTTGGGTTTGTATTCGCCATACCTTTTGAATTTTTTGTTTGATTTAAAAGGCGTCCATGTAAAAACTGCTTGACAGACATTTGAGCTTGGAGTGATATCATGAGCTTTCTTCTGCCAACATAAATATTTGACCTTTTCTGTGACTCGGAATAGAAGATCAACCCAATATATTTTCTCTAGTGTTTTGTATTGTAACTCTATGTCTTTCATCACGAGGTCTCCTAAATTGCCTGGTAGCTTTGACAGGTATGACATTTTCTGAGCCACATCATTAGGGAGATTTTCTTTAAAAACCTTAGCCATGAAATTTTTATTGAATTGATCTAAATATTTGAGATCTTTTAATTCCATTCTGCTAAGATCAGTTATAAGATGTTTTTTCTCATCGATTGGTTCTGGTACAAACTGTGTTTTTAATAACAGTTCTAGAGTGGCTAAACCAGCTTGCATAACAGCTAGTCTTTCTTATTGAGATGGTCCCGTCCACCAGTCATAGGCCATTCCTGCCATTCTCTTTTCTGCTAGAAGCATAATAGATATATTATCCAATTTTGTTGTAACCTGCATATGATAAAGGGCTCTTATCCAGATTCTAATTGATTCTCCTGGGTTAGAAGAATTATCTAAATCTAGAATATAGCCACTGGCATTTGCTGTTGACAGGTCTTCTTCAACTCTAGGATATTTAGCTACTTCTCTCAACACATGTGCCTTATTCTGGTTACGTATAGATGGCAAAATAAAAGATGGAAACTTAGAGGCGGCTTCTGATAAAGTCATTACTTCTTTTTTAGATTTAAAAGGTTTATCTGCTCTCATTTTCCTTGATTCACTGGTTAATTTTCCACTATCTTTAGAAGTATCTTCATCTGCAGAAGTCTTTTCTTCTGAGTTTTCTTCGTTTTCCTCTAAATCCCAATGACTAGGGGCAGACATATCTCTATGAAATTTTGGAATTTCTTTAGCCTTTTTCTTTTGTTTTCTTTTTCTCCTTTCTTCCTTTTCTTGCTTCTCTCGCTGTTCCTCATCAAATAGCAACATCAGATTAGCATTGATAAGTTCAGCTTGCATGCCTAGATCATCTAGAACATCCTCTGCATAAGAACACCAAGTGGTCAGATAATTTCCTATCTGATGTAGTTGATCCATATCACTTGTGTTCTGTGAATTATGTTCTAGTAATGGGGTACAGTCAGCTTTAGTAGGTGGCTGTTTGGAAGGAGATGAAGTAGTACAAAACTTTGTTTTGGGTGGCCATTTTCCTCCTTTCACATATCTCTTAGATGCATACTGAAATTCTTCGGTGGGTGGGAAATTATGTACATATGTTCTAAACATCTTATTTACAGCTAGAAACGACTTTTCTTCTGGTATGTACAACTGAGTATCAGATAGTGGAGCCAGTGGAGTACTAGTGGAAGCACTAGGCTCTTCTGGTATAGAAATCTGGCGATAGAAAGATTTTCGTCCAAGAAAGCCTCTAACCCAAGAAAGCCATTCAGAAGATATAATTTTTTGAAGAAAAGAAAGAATCCAAGAAGCAACAACTATTGTTTCATCTGTAAAAAAGATGGACATTTTGCAACAAAGTGTCCACAAAATTCATCCAGTGCTTTAAAAGCTTGTATAGATATTAATGAATTTCAGGATGATTGGTCAGTTGTAGGTTCAGATGATGATGTTTCAGATGTATATATTTTAACTAAAATATCAGATGTAGAAGCTGAAGAAGACGAAGATACTGTACAGAAAATGAATTTATGTCAGTCTTGTTCCGATAATGATAATGATTAGTCAGAAGAACAACATTATTGTGAGGAAGAGAGTAGCACAGACTATAAAGTTACCAGTGAAACATTAGATGGTTGAGACGATGAATCTGCAAGCACAATTTCTTTTATAGACAATCAAGCTAAACATCCCATCTCACACATTCCACAACTAAATGCTTTCTGTCCTTTTGAAAAGAAAACATCTGTTTCCACAAGTCTTCCACAACCAGAGATTAAACGAATAGAAGAAAATGGATTGTTAAAAAATATTGTCAAAACAAATAGCCTAATTTATATCCTGGTTCAAGTTCAGGTTAAGAATGAATGGATTTCAGTAGATGCTTTTGTTGACACCGGTGGATCAAACAATTTGGCTAGACAATCTTTATTTAAATCTCTATGGAAACCGCTAAAAAATATTTTGGTTTCAGAAACCATAGGAGGATCAGTAAATCTGACACATTATGTTGATAATATCTCTTTAAAAGTTGGAGGGAGTATTGTTAAAATTTTTGCAATTCAACATTTTGATCCCTCAGCAAGTCTTATGTTGGAAATGCCATTTATAAATTCTGTTCTTCTAGTTACAATCAGCCAGGATAAATTGGTTATTAATCTGAAGAAGAAAGCTATTGCTGTTCCGAGATTGTTTATTGCAAACTCAGAAGCTAGGAATGGAAATAACCAGAAAAGAATAGGAACCAGAAAACCAAAACAAGATTCTGATGATTGGCAGGAAGTATTACAATTCTATGAGCAAAGAGCAGAATAAAAAACAAAACAATTGGCATGCATAGACCCCAACTAGTCGACAGAACAAAGTGATATTTATCAAAGAATTTTGAAGAATTGTTCTGAAAACCCACAACAGTTTTGGGTAACAGAGAGCTTGATGCAAGAAATCGTCACTTTGCATGATAATGGAGTCAAAGGTAAGATGATTCCATGTACCCCAGCAGATGAGCAGGAGATAAAGAATCAGATAAAAGAACTGCTACAAATGCAGCTCATTGAGCCGAGTGATTATCACTATTCTTGCTCAGCCTTTCTTGTGAGGAATCATTCTGAAATAGTAAGAGGTAAGCCAAGGATGGTGATCAATTATAAACCTCTCAATGCTATTACTCAAAGTTTCAATTACCCATTACCACGGCCTGAAAGAATCATGCAAAAGATTCAGCATAGCAAGGTGTTTAGTAAGTTTGATATGAAATCAGGATATTATCAGATTCAGATCCAGCAAGAGGACCGGCATAAAACCTCTTTCATTTTCCCAGCAAGATTTTACCAGTGGAGGGTGGTACCGTTTGGTCTAAAAAACGCTCCAGCATTTTTTCAGAGAAGAATGGATTACATTTTTGCTAAATATGACTTTATTGTTACTTATATAGATGATATTCTTGTCCATAGCCCAGATATACATACTCATATAGAGCATTTAGAAATTTTCTTGAAAGAATTCCAACAACATGGAATAGTCTTGTCAAAAAGAAAAATGTCTTTGTTTCAGGATAATATTGATTTTCTTGGAATTAACGTTGCTAATGGTGCAATCCAGATGCAACCCCATGTTTTAACCAAATTAACACAGTTTCCTGATGAATTGAAGGATACCAAGACCATTCAAAGATTGTTGGGAGTCTTGAATTATCTTCACAAATATATTCGAAATCTGACAGAGAAGACAACACCTATCAGAAAATATATCAAGCAGGGATGGTTGCAAGAAACAAGTGAAGCTATTAAAATCTTGAAAGAAGAATGTCAGCATCTGCCAAAGCTTGAGCCACCAGGTGATGGTTTACTTATTCTTTAGACTGATGCTTCTTTAGAATTTTGGGCTGCTGTATTATTAGACCAAAGAGAAAATAGTGAAGGTAAACTTGAAGAGAATCTTTGTGGATATGCTTCTAGTGAATTCACATCAAGCCAGAAGAACTATTTCATTGCTAAAAAGGAAACATTAGCCTTATTCAACGGGGTACAAAGATTTGAGGTATATCTTACTCCTGTCAAGTTTTTGGTTAGGACAGATTCCAGAACTTTCAAATAATTTTTATCTGCCAAAATTTCAAGAAAAATTGCTAAAGGCAGAATATTAGCCTGGCAGATCTGGTTTTAGCAGTTCGATTTTGAAGTTGAGTGGATCCCAGGTAACTCAAATTTCCTGACAGACTCTTTGACAAGAGACATGAACAAAATGTATATAACATGTACATATTCAGTTTTCGACATTCCACGCAAAAAACCAGAAGATGATAGCTTTGCAACTTTTGTAGATAGATTCAAAATTTTAGAAAACAATGCCAGTTGTTTAACAGAAGAAATAAAAAAGGTGGTAGGATTAAGGCTCAGAAGAAATACGTGGATCTGTAAGTGCCAAGCATGGCAGTCAAAGAACTTGGGTATCTCCTTAGGCTTAGATGATAATTTGGTAAAAATCTTTTCTTTACCAAACATGAAAGTCAAGATTTATTTCAGAAGCCTTACTGATCTATGGTCTAGTGTTTACACTAAAGAGATGATTTGGACCCTCATGATTCTAAATTATTACCAGATCATAGGAGGAGTTGATTTTGCACTTCAATTAGTCACAGGTGCTAAGATCTTAGATCTTGAAGAAATACCCATGAATGAAGAAATGGTAAAATATTTGGTTTCTTTAAAAATTCCTTACATCTTTCAAGAATTAGAATCAGCATTTCTCCAAAGGATTGATGAGAATTGTGCAAATACTGATGTTTTCCCTCAATATGAGATTTTTGAAAAATTTGCCGATTGGGAAATCAGAGGAGGAAAATGTACAAACATCCCAGTTACCAGAATATCCCAATGCATACAGAGATCTATGCAATATTTTAAAAACTTTTGCATATCCTTGGGATTTTCATAACTTAAGGATCAGAGATGATATTAAGCCAAATCCTTTTGATCAGGTTTTCAGTCATGAAAAAATTGGCAATATTGAATCCAGTAGTAACCAAGAGTTGATTAAACAACATGCCGAATGGTTTCATCAGTTTGGAAACTTAAGATTGGTTGAGAAATTGCAGATTCTCAAGAAACTCTATGATTTGTAGGGTCAGCCTAAAGCACTCAAGTTTATAATTAATCAAAAGGCATTAATAACAATTTCAGTTTCACATCCAAATTGGAACAATAATGTCATCCACCTCATAAGTATGATGATTTCTAAAATAATATGTACCTCAATGATATTTGAATTGGGATGGCAACATAAAGCCGAATTAAATGAAAATTGTCGGTTATGGATCCAGCATGCAGTTGAAAGTTCCACAAATATGTTCCAGATATTTAAGTGGGAACTGTTAGATGGAGTTGAGCTTGCAGTACAGAAATCACCTACGACCCGAAGTGCTTTTAAAGATTCGTTTCTTGACATTGAAGTTAGTTCTCTTCCGTTTTTGAAAAAGTGCGAAAAACAAGAAGTATTGCATACTCCATAGCAACCGGGCCTACACAAGATAATGACGAATCTCAGCAAAGGAGAATCCTCATCAGCAGCATCTAGTCAGACAACAATAATGCAAGAAAAAGAAAAAGCAGAAATGATAGATCGACAAGATCCAAATGATGGAATCGATGAACAGTACAATCGCCTCATGGACCGGTACTATCAACAACAACTGGATGAATACGAACCATCTCCAGGACCATCCGAAGAGGATCTTTGGGACACAAGAAGTCCCACTTGGTAGAATCTTCGTCAGCAATGTGATAATATTGATCACATGTTGTGATAGGATTCTTTTGTACAGAAAAGAATTGAGTAGACACCATCGGTGGATAAAGATACCGACAGGACCCTCAATTATTTTCTTTTGACATAAGTTTTAGATAAGCTTAGATAGACATAATACTATATAAGAAAGTGTTGGGAGATCATTCAGATTATCCTGATCTTTTCGAGAGTTTCTATGTTTTGAGTCTGAGACTCTTTGTAATAATCTTTGTATTAAAAAAAATTAGATCTCTCTTGAGTAAATAGTAACTCTTTTCCCTAACCAGTTAATAAGTAAAAACACCACTTAATAAATAAAAACAGTATTTACAGGGAACTGCTAAATCGCTTCTAACTTCTGCATAATTAATTTCAAGAAATAATTTTATAATTAAAATAACATACAGTAAATTAAATATTTATTTACATAATTCGAGGATATCACACTCATACAATGAATCCCATAATCAAATAATCAAATAGAGTTAGGGAAAAACGTTAAAAATCAAATAGAAATTGAATCCCATAATCAAGTAGAGTTAAGGAAAAACGTTAAAATCAAATAGAAATAAAGTCAACGGAGTTCACTAAATCACTAGTTAGGAGTTGCAGAAATTTAATTGAAATCAAATTTTCCATATCAAGATCAAATGCAAAAATAAAACAAACAAAACACCATTAGATTTTGACACAACACGCCAGCCGCTCGACTAACAGTAGAGGACACACACGTTAGGAAATAGCAATGATGTGACAGGTGGGTTGCATGCACTCCCCAAATGCTTGCCCCATGTCCTTTCCTACGCTCGGTGTCTTTATATCTGTAGTAAGTGACGTATATAATGGAGGTTCATATAAAAAACTATTTTTAATATAAAAGCTAGTAATTTTATTTCTTTCTGATTTTTACATCATATCTGATTCCTGAAATAAATAATTATAAAAATCAAACATACCATTTTTTATGATCTCAGTTAGTTAATAATTGATTATTTTCCTAAACAAGCTTAATTTTTATCATATATTAGGTCATATTGAATATAGAATAGTTTTTTTTAATTGTAAATAATTTTTTTAGGTCATATTGAATATATAATAGTTTTCGTTTTAATTGCAAATGAAAATTTAAAATAAATAGAATGTCATATTTTTTTTCTTCTGAAAATCACTGCTTTCAATCCATTATTATAAAAAAATTACATATCTAAATACAAAGAAATTATTATAAAAAAAAATTACATATATAAATGCAAATAAATTTAACCGTTTCTAAAATATTCAAAACCTAAAATCGAGTGTATTTAAAAATAATCACTGTTATCAAATTTACATTAACATAAATTTAAAATTCCAACCTTCTTCGTGTGATCGACTTGTGCATTATGTTTCCTCTTACTGTCGTCGTCCCATCTTGGATGAAACGAAAATTCCTGCATGATATCATTCAACTATTCACTGATTAGATTTGTCTATTTGATACTTGGTGTAACTATCGTTAAAGAAGCAAAACAATCCACAGCGCCTGTAAAATATTATCCAAGATTTTTTCAAGCGCTGTTATGATAGTACGATCGTCCTACGCAGCACCCACATGAATTGATGTCAGCTAGCTTATTTGCCGAAAGCACGAGAAATGGTGCACAAATCAAAAAAGGGCTTCATTCATTTGTGCTTGAGGGAGGCCATTCGCTTATGGCAGGGACTACTAGTTGCATGCAGCACTTGTTTGAAATGATTTGTGGAAGTCTTCCAATTGGATCACACAATAGAAAATGCTCAAAAGCCTTCCCTTATTTCGTGAAATGGTTGATGAAGGACATTCATGTATTCCAATTTGATAAAGGAACTGTAATGTTTTAAGATCCTCTAGTCTCATAATTTAATAGTTTTAATTCGAAGCAGTTAGATGAAAAGCAATGGTTCCAATATGTGGTTAGTTAAGACTATTACGTATGTGTTAAACTAATGATTGCCATTCATTACTCTTAGGTTCTAGCTGCGTAGATTATACAAGTCATCCGGATCCAATTGACTAAGTTCCCACGCCAGGTACAGATTCAAAGTCATTCGATGAACAAACCCGCAATGAACAGGAAGTGCATGCACCATCCCCATCCCAAAACACCACAACCAAGAAATCACTGGTTAGAAAATGCATGCGATTCCAAGGGTGCCAACACAATTTTACTTTTATAGATGAAGTAGCCCAGGTTGTAATTGGACGACCATCCTCGTTTCCCAACCCATTTCGACTAGAGTAGGTGTTTATAGAAGGGAGTGAGACCATAGAGTAGGTGTTTAGAGGAGGGAGTGAGCCCATAATACCGCTAAAGAACAAAGGGAATGGGGCTTATCTCACTAAGGGAATTTTGATATTTTGTTATAATACGATGCGTCTGTAGTTTAATCCTAAACTATTAATGTCGGTTTATTTCCCAAATGTTAGAACTGATTCTTGAAAGTTGATTTTATGATGTAATATAACCAAATCTTTTTGATCTTATGGTTAAGATGAATCACTTAATACATGTTAAAAGATACATGCCCTTTATTTCCCAAATATTACAATTGATTCTTGAAAGTTGATTTTATGATGTAATATAACCAAATCATTTTATCTTTATGATTACATGTATCGCTTAATACATGTTAAAAGATACATGCCCTTTATTTCCCAAATGTTAGAATTGATTCTTGATGGTTGATTTTATGATGTAATATAACCAAATCCTTTTGATCTTATGGTTACATGTATCACTTAACACATGTTAAAAGATACACACCCTTCGACTCGTCATATTATGGCCATTTCTAAGATCATTTTGGTGCTAAAGCAATGCAATTTGAAAAAGTGAAGGAAGTTGGAGTCAACCTGAGGATCTCAGATAAGCCCATTCGATTGAAAATATTTTCTCCATATGTCCTGAACATTAATTTCGTGGACTTGCTTGGTATAACAAAGGTTCCAGTTGATGACCAACCACGAGCATCGAGCATTAGAACAATGGTTATGTCATACATTACCAATGGGAAATCTCTCCGATTAACTCTGATTTGGGTAATTCATGCGCCCTTTAAATTTCCAAAATAACTGACATTGATTGAAGTGTAATTCTGTAAATTTCGAAACTACAACTAGTCATGTGATTTTGCTTTCTAATTTCACTCTAAATAATTTACATTTTAATAAAATATGTCTCATTATGTTTGGTTCATTAGGATGCTTTCATGCGAGGATTGGAACTCTTGCAACAGGATCTGGAAGTGTTCTGGAAAGTGTATTGTTTGTCTCCATGTTATATTCGATGGACTATGCTATGTCCTTTCATCAGTATGGGCTAAGTTTTGATAAAAACAGATGTTCTATTAATTAAGTGGTTCTCTAGGTGAGATACCTGGACAGTGCCCAAGCACTTCACACATACACACTAATATTCAATGAGGAAAACCTAGTATATATAGAATTTCACACTAACAGGGTGGTTTCAACCACTCCCTAGATAGTAGGATCTAAGGTCTAAGATTAGAGTCTCAAACCTATCATCATCATAAAAAAAATCTAAGTTTAGCTTTCTACATTACTTCCAACACTCCCCCTTAATGGAGAAAGGGTATTGAACAATAACATATGCCTCCTAGTCTAGTCTCAACTAGGCTTACAATTAAAACATGAAAAACTTGGTAACAAAGGTTTTCATTTTGGTCTTTCTGCTTGTGAATCCATACTTGTTCATCTTGAGTTGAGACTTCATCTTCACTTTCCTCGCCATGAGATAGTGATGTACCTTCACCTCATTTGTTCTCCAGTGATGGAAAGCTTGAATTCTTTTTCTTGCCCTTCTCAAGATTATGATAGGCTGGATAGGAGAATTTTCCTTCTCACTCTTTCCGGTGTCAACCATCTCAGTGTCAACGATGATGTCTTCATCATTCATTGATGCAACTTTTGTGTTGACTTCATAAAGACATGGTGTTTCAAGCCATGCTTCAAGAAACTTCAATTCTTCTTCAAACTTCGTTGCTTTTTCATTGTTGTTGTTGATAACGTCTGCACACACAGAAATATTAATGAGATCATCACAATTTAAATTCTTTCTAGCTTTGTCTTCTTCTGCCACGTCTTTGCAATTAGCTTCATGTGGCTCGTCCAATTGATTTTCAACAATATGTTCATCTTTACATCATTCCTAAAAAACAACTCGTGAGTCTTCAGTTTCACGTTGTTGTAGAACATATAGTATCTTTTGATAATCATGGTCATTAATGAAACCACTAATCCTCATGAAAAAAATATCATCAGGTTCAAATATGTCTAAAAGTGTAGCCATATTGGAAAAGTCTAGCTTATCTTGCTTCGAGATTTCTATTTGACTCCACACGGTCCTCTAATGAGCTCCAACAACCCCATTACCACATAGGCGGGAAACTTCTCCCTTTGGCAGCTCTTCAACTGTAGAACCTTGTAGACTATGGCTTCTATGCCACGCAGGTCTTAATGCCCTTAGCTCTGATGATGAGCAACAAAATGATCTCTCACAAGCCGGAAACGCTATCAATATCTAATCCTGATGTATGTAATTAGCAATTTCTGATAACATATATTTCTAACAATAGGTTCAAATTAGCACGAACTTTTGCATTTTCATTGTGGCATATAATAACTTAGAAAATAAATTTACCCAATTGGTTTCCAAATCTCCACAACCTACAACTTCTAGGTTACTCAAACAATATAATTTCTAGAACGATAATTAAAAAAAGGCACAAGCATCACATAGATTCACTCCTACCATCCACACCTCAATCACCACGATGGATTGATTTGGGGTTCAATTCCATTCTTAGGCCTCCTGCGATCTTGGCCTTCCTCGGGCTATCTCCAACAAGTTTGATGCAGATCTGGCCTCCTTGGTCTCCACAGAATTCACTAAGATCGCACTGGCCCAGATCTTGATTTTGCTGCGCCGATCTCACGAAGTCCTCCACACCACCATGGTGGATTACCAAGGTAATCTGCAGCAAACACAGCCTCCACCATGCAGCCTGTCCACTTCAATGCATGTAGACAATGACTCTGGTAACAATGGACCATGGAAACTTCCCTCACATCCTCTGTCATAAATGAATATCAATTCCCAAACAGCTTCTTTAGTGTCAGCGATAACACGAGAGCCTGGTTTATGAGGAGTCGACAGTGAGAAGATTACTATAAGCTTGCCTCTACAGATTGAAATCCACAATGTTGTTGAAATCTAAGTGACTTCTTCCTCTCGAAGTGGAAGCAGATTCTTATCTGTGCAGGCACCAACTGCTTACCACGCGTCACATCTCCAGGCATCCAACAAGGCCTCCTCAAATGAAAACAAGGACTCATAGGATCGGCGTGATTTTACACTAAGGCCTTGCGTCGATCTGTGAGATTAAAAATGATGAAGTTTTTCAAGTGAATTGGCGATTTTCTTGTTGATACACACAAATCGACATTATTTCGTGCCCAAACCACATGATGCTTTTGACTCAGGTGCGTCGGGCAGATTCTTCACTCAACGACCATGTCTCTCAGCCCTGACGCTATGATACCATGTTAAAAAGTGATGTTGGAATTAATAAAAAAGAACCCATCGGTCAGCTCTACGAAAGAGAGTCTGAACCAGGAGAGTCTGGCTCTGCAGAACACTCTACATTGTTCATGTACATCACAAATTATATAGCAATCAAAGATTTAGGGAAGTTAGAACCATAACCTAAGAAATAGAAACTAATTCCTATCCTAAGGTCTTGTGAACCAACTCAATATTCTAAGATATTATCCATTATCTCTAACACTCCCCCTTAATGGAGAAGGGGTTCACAAATATGCCTAACATCTCCCTAAACATTTCAAACTTAATCCTGCCAATAGGCTTAGTGAAAATGTCTACAACATTATCACATTTATTACAATATCATAACAATAATCTAATTATCTTTCTCCATTAATTCCAACATAAGCGTGATTCTTGCTAATATTTAAGAAATAGATATTACTTCTTTGATAGTGAAAGAATAACATCCTACATAGCCGGCTATTGTATAAATAATCTACAATTGGAATTTTTTTCGTTTCAAAAATGACTGCACAAATCAGTGGATTTTGTATGAATTATCATGTTCTCGATTCCATCGAGATTACACTTTGAATGGTTTGTTGTGCAATGATGTATATCAATAGGTGTCACTACTTCACATCCTTTCTTTGATGTCTCTCCATTAGCAGGCTCTCTGTATTTAGGCTGAAAGCAGGGTAGGGTAGGTTCTCACAACATTTTGTAGGCAGATGCATATACAGGTGATGGCTACATTCATTTATTTAAAGAGAACAACATATATGGTACATAAAAACTGGGATGATTTGTCATTGAAAAGTTGTAAGCAGAGAAATTCCAAACTAAAGTGCCTCTCAATGGGGAGATTCTGTCTATTGTTGGAACGAAAAGGGTGGGTTTTGCAACAAAACTCTAGGTAAAGTAAGAATATAAGAAGGAACTCCTTCATGTTTGTAAGTGGACACTCTTGATATCAACATCAATCACTGCTTATACACTCTTGATCTCTGTGGGTAGGAAATACGCTTTTGCTACCACTTGTTGGCTTGTGTGAGATGCTGGCACAAAGCTTCTTGTAACATAGCAAGTAGGAACATGCACTAATGCACATTTTGGAACAGTAGGAATATTAGGAAATGATGGAACAACACTAAGAGAGACATGCACATATGCGTGGCGGGGAAGCTAGCTACTTCATCTCGATCTGTAAATGATACTACTTCCCATATCTTTGGTGCCTTTTCCCCTGAGACTTACTTCCCATCTCTTTGGTGTCTTTGCCGTGTGTGGGCTTTTAAATGGTTGTCCAAGAAGTGCTACATAGAACCAACAATAAGCCCACCCTAATACTCATCCAGGAGCTCGTCAATGTGATAAATCGCGTTAATGGCACATAAATAGTTCCCACGAGTACAAAAACAACCACAACATACAGGACATACAAAGTGTTATTCCAAGAGGGAGATCCATAGTTCGAAACATGGTGGCCAAACTCGGCCCACAACATATAGAACATAAAAAGGGCTATTGCAAGACGAAGATTCAGAGTTTGAAACATTGGTTGAACTCCACTAGATGGAATTGGACATAAAATATGCATGTATCGTAACAGAAGATGGTTGTGATTGTCACCACGTATTCCAAACTTGTTGTTTGAGGGAGACAAAAATGGAGAGTCTAGATTGGCCGGGGTGAATAGTGTTTTCCTAGCCCAACCTGGTAGAGAAACACCTTCGGTGTAATTAGCATTTGCATCGGATGATGCAAGGTCATGTTGATCGTGTTTCAATGTTTTTTTACCCTTCCAAAATATCTATCTATATATATATATTTCTAAAAAATAACACTCGAAATAGATGTGCTTCTAATGTCTCATTAGAGGCCAGGGGTTGGCTGCTCAAACTAGATTGGAGGTCAAGTATCTGTTTAGGGGTCTAGTGTGTCAAGGGTCTCAACTAATTCAGGTCCTAAATGCTCTAACTACCCCAACCAAGTCAGGCTGTGACCATGATGACTTCTTTCATCATGACTTCAGTGTCAGAAAACTCCCTCCATGACGAAACTCCTTCATGACGCCTAGCCACATTTTTCTCTATGTTGATTTGTCGACATCTCCTTCCCATTGATACGAGCCAATATTCTCATCTCAATGTCGCTACAATGTAGTGTTGGTCATGGGATCTTGATCCAAATCAACAACCTTTTGGAACAATTCCATGGGCCCCTCAGTGGTGATGCCATAGATTGGTGTAATCATTGTATGTCGACACTCACATCTTCTATTTATAGTCCGATGAGTTCATTTGAAGGCCCTATGCACTCCTTGCAACATTAAAGTTACATGCTTCTTTTCTTGTTGTGTCCCAGACAAAACTATATACACGATCTCGCAAAAAAAAATTACAATCTATTTTTTTTTTTGGTCGAAGATGGAGTTTACTGTTGTCATGGATGTTTTCAAGAGTATCTTCTTGAAGTTCTGGTGGAATTCTACCCAATTGCAAGTGGATTGATGTTGGAAATATTAATTCCAACCACCGCCTTAAACACACAGATAACCAGCATGCTTGCCTAGTCAACCACTGCACAGTTGCGATTTTGTTTACAGGTAGAAGGACAGGGGTTAGAATAGAAGTTCAAAGTTGACCATTCCACAACACATCACAAAAGTTAAGGCATTTAATGAAATTTAATAAATAGATATGGGCAAACATTCATTCCACGACTGTTGCGCACACTCCACAACACCCCCAAGTTCAGAAAATCATTTACTATGTAAATTCACCCATGTTGCGTATTAAATATTTTCTCTATCATGTAAATATTGTCAAATTCATATGTTGCCATAAATGTGCAAGTAAAAGCCATTTGTAATATTGGGCATGTTGGGAAAGTTAGAGAGTGAAAGTCTGTGAGGTAGTGAGGAGAAAATCGTGGAGGAAATTTTGGTGGGCATGTGAAAACCCGTTTTATAGAAGTTTACTCTGCAACCCACTGAAGCGTAAATCACAGTAAGTCTTTTGTGTTTTACTTGGAGTAGCAGCCTCCAATTTATCACGCCAATGTATTTTCCTATGTTTTATATTATAATCAAAATTATGTTATGTTGTGATGTGGTGCCTTCATGAGTAGATTTACTGCAACCATTTTTATTTTACTTTTTTTTGTTGTGAACTCTGTGTTTTAATTAAAGTCCCTGTGTGGTTGCAATATCCTCGCCACAACCAAAGATTTACCTTTCCGCAACTGAAGTTGACCTTGCCTAATTTTCCAACCGATTTCTGAGTTCCTTTGCCCTCATAAAATTTTTCTAACATGGTATGAGAGTGGGTGAAATATTGTTAGTGTAAAAATAAGTGTTTTTACTAGCAACTAAAATTTGTTTTGAGCCCAGATTGTTTTTAGCATATTTACTAACAGGTAGAAAATTTTTGTTTCTCCCAGAAATGGAAACATCAAGCACAAGCTTGACTAATCCTTAGACACCTCAGTTCAATGGAAAAAATTATTACTATTGGGCTATTACAATGAAATCCCTATTTTCATCTCAAGACATTTGGGATTTTCTGGAGAATGGTTTTCAAGAACCAGCAAATGCAGCAACATATAATGCCTTGTCTCAAGAAAAAAGAGATTTGTTAAGGGACAACAGGAAGAAGGATTCAAAGGCCCTATTTTATATTTTCCAAGAAGTTCATGAAAGTATATTCCCAAGAGTTGCAGCAGCAACGAAGTCCAAGCAAGCATGGGACACCCTCCAGACAGCCTACCAAGGCATGGAAAAAGTCAAGACAACAAAACTGCAAATGTTGAGAAAAGATTTTGAAACACTTTGTATGAAAGAGTCTAAGAATGTAGACTCATTTTTTACACATGTAATTGGGTTGGTTACTCAAATTAGGTCTTATGGTGAGACACTTGAAGAAAGGGGAATAGTTGAGAATGTTTTGAGAAGTTTGCCAGGAAGGTTTGATGCCACTGTTGTGGCCATAGAAGAGACAAAGGATCTCTCACAGTTCTCAGTGGATGACGTTCGTGCATCACTAATTTCTCAGGAACATAGACTGAATAGAGAAACAAGCTCCTCATTGGAGCATGCCTTCAAGACACAAGTTTCCTTTGGTCAAGGTTGAGGCAGAGAAAGATCATATGCTAGAGGAAGAGGAAGAAGCCCACAACGAGGTGGAAGAAGTATCCCTTCAAACTCAAGTGGAAGAGGCAGCAATCAAAATCAAAGTCAAGGCCCAAGCCAAAATCAAGCACAAGTTCAGAGGTATGATAAATCTCAAGTTCAATGTCGTTACTATAAGAAGCATGGTCATTATGCAAATGAATGTAGAAAGAAGAAATATGAGATTAGTAACAAACCAAGTGTAAATTTCACAGAAGAAAATCAAAACCATGATGGCATTTTTTTAGCTTGTAATGTAGCACAAGAGAAATAAAGTGATACATGGTATCTAGATTCAGGATGTAACAACCATATGTCAGGGAACATAGAAATGTTTTCCAATATAGATGAAAGCGTGAAATCTGAAGTGACATTAGGGACTGATAACAAAGTCTCTGTCATGGGGAAAGGAAGAGTTAATATCCTAACAAAGAAGGGGGGAGAAGAAGTACATCTCAGATGTTTACTTTGTCCCTGGTCTGAAGCATAACCTCATAAGCATTGGAAAGCTCATGCAAAAGGGCTACAATGTCTTTTTTCACAAATGATGAGTGCACAATTTTGGATAGGCCTCCAAGCAGACAACTGATTGTAAAGGTTCAGATGACAAATAATAGAATGTTTCCACTAAAGATAAGATCAGATTTGAAAGAAGGTGCACAAGCACAACTATCAATGAACTCACAAGAGGATGGAAGAAAAGAGGCAACTGTTACACAAGTGAACTATCAAGCAGAGGTTAAAGATGAAAATTGGTTATGGAATTTGAGATTTGGACATCTGAACTTTGGAGGTTTGAATTTGCTGCATAGGAAAGGCATGGTGAAGGGATTACCACTCATAGAAAAACTAGACAACCTATGTGAAGGATGTGTCTTGGGCAAGCAACATAGAGAGACATTTCCAACAGGAAAATCAGTAAGGGAAAAGGAACCTTTAGAGATTGTCCACTCAGATTTATGTGGACCAATGCAAACACCATCAATTGGTGGCAACCACTATGTATTGACATTCATAGATTACTACACAAGAAAGACATGGGTCTATCTCTTAAAACAGAAAAGTGAAGTGTTTGAGTGGTTTTGCTAATACAAGGGTATTTTTGAGAAGCAAAGTGGACACTACATCAAAGCCCTCAGGACTAACAGAGGAGGTGAATACATCTCAAATGACTTCCTTCAATTTTGCAGGGAACATGGAATTCACAAGAAATTTACAACAAGATATACAACTCAACAGAATGGTGTGGTCGAAGGAAATAATAGGACCATTATGGAAATGACAAGGAGTATGTTGAAGGAAAAGCATTTACCAAACGATTATTGGACCAAAGCTGTCGCTTGTGCAACATATATCTTGAATAGATGTCTAACCAAAAGCATCTAGAACATAGTTCCTGAAGAGGCATGGAGTGGAAGAAAGCATAGCGTCACTTACATGAGAGTTTTTGAATGTGTGGCTTATGCACATGTCCTGGATGAGTTGAGGAAGAAGTTGGATAGCAAGGTGGAGAAACGTATATTTGTTGGATACACTGATGAATCCATGGCATACAATTTCTACAATCCATCAACCAAGAAAGTCATAATCAGCAGAGTTGTGCAGTTCATAGAAGAGGAAGCATGGGATGGAAGATTAGAGAAGACAGTGAATGTCAAAGCATGTATACCACATAAGGAGAAAGAGGAATTGACAACAGTAACCAATTCCTCAACAGTGACTCCCTCTATTCCTATTCAAGCACAACAAAGCAGGTAGCAAGGAACAACATCAAAAAATAATAGGATAACATCACGTAATCAAGCAAGTGGTTCTCCAAGAACACCGCAAAGCGCAACACCAAGTGAAAAGTCAAGCCTGTCTTCGGCAAGCACAAGAAGACCAAAATTGAATTTTTTTTATGAAATTTATGAGCATGATGATGTTGATAGCAATGCTGGTCTGAATTCATTATTTTCTTTGTTTTGTCATGTAGATGACCCAGTCCATTTTGAAGATGCAGTTAAATATGAAAAATGGGTTGTGGCAATTGAGGAAGAAATATAAGCAATAGAAAGGAATGACACATGGGAGTTAGTGAGCCTTCTGCAAGGAAAAAAATTCATTAGAGTGAAGTGGGTCTATAAGACCAAGAGAACTGTCGATGGGAAGATTGAAAGGCATAAAGCAAGGCTAGTTGTCAAAGGATACAAGCAACAACATGGAAGATCTTATGAGGAGACGTTCACACCACTCGTGAGGATGGAGAAAATGCATACAGTTGTGGCGATTGCCAACGCAACATAATTGGAAAGTGTATCAAATGGATGTAAAGTCAGCGTTCTTGAATGGAGTGTTGAAAGAGGAAGTGTATGTTGTGCAACCACTTGGTTATGAGGTAGAAGGCCAGGAAGACAAAGTGTATCAGTTGAGGAAAGCTCTTTATGGGATGAAGCCAGCACCATGTGCATGGTATAGTAGGATAGATGCCTACTTGCTGGACAATGGTTTCGACAAATGTGATAGTTAGCCTACCCTCTACATCAAAGATAGTGATGGTAAAATTCTCATTGTTGTCTTATATGTAGATGATCTGATTTTTACAGGCCATGATTATTTCCTCATCGTTCATTTCAAACAAGTCACGAAGAATGAATTTGAAATGACTAACTTGGGGTTGTTAAGATATTTTTTGGGCATAGAAGTGAAGCAAATAGAAAATGAAATTTTTATTTTTCAAGCAAATTATGTAGCAGACATTTTGGAGAGGTTTAATATGTAGAATAACAAGCCCGCACCAACTCCAATTGTCATGGGGTTTAAGTTGAGCAAAGAAGATTGCAGTAGCAATGTCAATCTGACATTATACAAAATCATGATAGGCGTTTTGATGTATTTGACCACCACTAGGTCGGATATAATGTATGCTCTGAGATTGGTGTTGAGGTTCATGGAGAAACCCAAGGAGATGCACTGGCAAGCAGCGAAAAAAATTCTAAGGTATGTCAATGGGACAAAGCTGTATGGTGTTCTGTACATCGAAACCCATGGTTTTAGACTGGTTGGTTACACTGATCGTGATTCGGCAGGAAGTGTTGATGACAGAAAGAACATGTCGGATTATGTTTTTAATTTGGGTTCTAGAGTCGTTTCATGGGCCTCCATGAAGCAGTCAATAGTGTCACTATCAACAGTAGAAGATAAATATGTCGCCGCAACAACAACAACGTGTAAGGCAGATTGGATGAGAAGGATGTTGAGGGATATTTGCTGCAACCAAGAGGGAGCGACAACGCCTCAGAAATTGCATTATCAAAGAATTCTATTTTTTACAAAAGGACCAAGCATATTGATGCTAAATATCATTTTATGAGAGAGTTGATTAACAACGATGAAATTGTGTTGCAGCATTGTAGGTCACAGGAACAATTTGCTGATATTTTCACAAAACCATTGGCATGTGAAAGTTTTGTTTATCTCAGAGTTTTTTTGGGAATTGTCAATGGCAGAATTTGTTATTAAGGGGGAGTGTTGGAAATATCAATGCCACCCACTACCTTAAACACATTCATAACCAACATGCTTGCCCAGTCAATCACTGCACGGTTGCGATTTTGTTTACAAGCAGAAGGACAGGGGTTAGAATAGAAGTTCAGAGCGAACCATTCCACAACACATCACAGAAGTTAAAGCATTTAAAGAAGTTTAATAAATAGATATGGGAAAACATTCATTCCGCCACTGTTTTCCACACTCCACAACACTTGCAAGTTCAGAAAATCATTTGCTATGTAAATTCACCCATGTTGCATATTAGATATTTTCTATGTCATGTAATTAATGCCAAATTCGTATGTTAGGATAAATATGAAAGTAAAATTCATTTGTAATATTGGGCATGTTGGGCATATTGGGCAAGTTAGAGAGCGAGAGTCTATGAGGTAGTGAGGAGAAAATAGTGGAGGAAGTTTTGGTGGGCGTATGAAACGAGTTTTACAAAAATTTTACTCTGCAACCCAGTGAAGCGTAAATCATAGTAAGTGTTTTGTGTTTTACTCGGAGCAGCAGCTTCCAATTTATCATGCCAATGTATTTTTCTATGTTTTATATTATAGTAAAAAGTATGTTATGTTTTGATGTGGTCTTAAGCCTTCATGAGTAGATTTACCACAACCATTTTTTTTACTCCGTTTTGCCGTGAACTCTATGTTTTAATTAAATTCCCTATGTGGTTGCGATATCCTCGCCGCAACCAAAGATTTACCTTTCCGCAACTGAAGTTGACCTTGCCTACTTTTCCGCAACTGATTTCTGAGTTCCTTTGCCCTCGTAATTTTTTTCTAACAATTGATACATATTTTTGAAATGAAATTATAATTATTCATTTGCTAAAGCTCAGGAAAGGCTAGATGTTGAAAGTAAAACCCAATGGATGAAGTGTCAATAAAAGACAAATTTTCTTCTATCCACAGATGATTTATTTAGAAAATGATGTGCAACATTTTATTTAATTGTGAAAAATGTTTTATATATGCATAAATTAACATTTACACCCAACCATGCAAGGTCATGTTGATGATGTTTTAGATTTTTTTTTTCACCCTTCGAGAATATATATATATAATAATTATATATATATATATAATATAATATATATATATATATATAATTTGCAATAGAGGAGTTTCTAACGTCTCACTAGAGGTCAGGGATTGGTTGGTCGGACCAGCTTGGAGGTTAAGTATTTGTTTAAAGGTCGAGTGCGATAAGGGGATCAACTAATTCAAGTCTTGACTGCGTTGACTACATTGACTAAGTCAGGCTATGACTATGCCACCATGAATTTAATGTCAAAGTAAAATTCCTCCATCCCAAAAATCCTTCATGGAGCCTAGCCATGTTTTTCTCTATGTTGGTTTGTTGCCATCTCCTTCCCATTTCTATAAGCCAATATTCTCATCTCGATGTCACTAGACTACAGTTTCGGTCATAGGGATATTGATCCAAATCAACAAACTTTTGGAGAAATTCCATGGGCCCCTCAATGGTGATGCCATAGACTGGTGGAATCTTTCTATGTCCACATTTGCATCCTCTATTTATAGTATAGTGAGTTCATTTGAAGGCCTTATGAACTCCTTCCAATAAGAAAATCACATGCTTCCTTTTTTTTACTTGGTGTCCCAGACGAAACTATATACATGATGTTGCAACAAAAAATTGCAAAGCAATTTTTTTGTCCAAAAATGGAGTTTATTTTTGTCATGGATGTTTTCTAAGAGTAGCTTGTTGAAGTTTTGGTGGAATTCTATCCAATTGCAAGTTGCTTCATACATATTTTTGAGATGAAATTATAATTATTCCTTTGCTAAAGCTCGTGAAAGGTTATTTTTTGAAAGTAAAAGCCAATGGATGAAAGTGCCAATCGCAGAACAATGTTCTTGTATCCATGGATGATTTATCAATTTTGTTTGGTTTAAATGCTCAAAAGGTTATGATTGATTCTAAGTCTATGTAGAGAGACAACAAATTTTTTAATGGACATGTGATATAGTGTGTTTTCTTGATGCACGTGAAATCCCATATGATGCGAGCAATATGCAGAGAGAGAACAACTTTTTGAATGGACATGTGATATAGTGTGTTTTCTTGATGCGCGTGAAATCCCATATGATGCGAGAAATGTTTGTGACTTTTTTCCGTTGCAATAGATTCCACACATCTCTATTTAATGTCCATATTCTCAGCGTATGGAGAAAGGCCAAAGAAAATTTGAGGCATTGTAATACAGTCTAATTGTGAAGCCATTAGAATAAAATTGGGAAAGGCTTTTTTCTTCAATACTAAGTTCCCTTCTTCCAGGTCCCCTTCCATTTCAAGATACTCTAATGCATAATGTAAGGCAACGACATGGCGACGACATTGGATGCAATGATCTCTAGTGGAGCAAATCCATAACAAAACTTTGAGGCTAATTCAAAAGGATGTCACTCCTCCTGGAATATCCAACAACTTTTTCATTGACTATTTTTTAGTGTCGTGAGATTCAAAGATAAGATTCTTCAATCGACTGCTTCTTAAAAGAAATTGAAGCTTCAAAAAATAAATGACAACCCACTCTTACCAGTTTTTGCTACAACTGTGACGTGGAAATGTTTCCACAAAAAAAAATTGAATTACGAGAGTTTGTAGTAATTTGGAGATTTATTTTCAATATGTTTTAGATTTGATAAATAAAATTCCATGAGTTAACTAATATAATTAAGAACATGTAGTATTTAATCAATACCAAAATTAGGAATAGTTTACAATAGTTCATGATTATTAGCAGAAACAATTACTTAAAAATTACGAACATTTTCCAAAACCTATATAAAATGTTTATAAATTTGAAGAATTTTTGGAATTTTACAAATTAATGAGGTTCCCCAAGGTTTCAATACTTTATATATCCTTAATAAAACCCCCCCGCCCCCACCGCCTAAAAAAATAGGTTTGTTCCATTCTCCCATTGTCATTCCATCATTGGGTATGAGCTAAAATAAAACTATTGATTCTAGTTCTCAATTCCAACACATATCTCAAAAGCAGAAGCCTCCCACCATCAGTTTGGAACAACCACCAAGAAAAGTTTTTATCATGTGAGGCGACCTCAAGTTATAAAAGGTGGAGAAAATAGTAAAATATGCAAGGGATTGACAATGAATGGAGTTGAACAAAGAGTATGGGAATCATGAAGTTAAGGTTTTAGGAATATTGAGTTTAAATGGGAAATTATACTAAAGCTCATAAAGGATAATGATGCCAAATTTGATGGAAAAACCATAGGCATGGAGGACAAAATAATAGATGACAACTTCAATATTAATAATCGATAAATCCATTTCAATGTAGACAAAGGTATTGGTAGTTAAACTATCTAAGAGAATTGGTGGTGTAACACCCCACCCAAGATTTACCTGCTTTTACAAGCTCTCTAGGTTAAACAGAAGTTTAGAGTTACTATACATGGCCCAAAAACTGAGTTCTAGCAATCGAAGTTGCACATACTATCTTTAAACTTTACTTCAACCTCCCTTGGACACCTAATGACCCAAATGTTAGACAACACCCACTTGTGATCCTTCCCTGAGCCAAAACTTTACTTTTTCTTGATTTTTTCAACCCAATCACATGCATGCCAATCAATATATGCAGCCATAAGGCTCTATCCAGACACACATGCTGTCCTCTGTGTGACTACAACTGAAAATATTAAGTTTTGTGCTTGTGGCCGTAGAGACCGCAGATCTAGTGCCTAAATTTCAGGGCTAGCCTACAGGCCATTGCCCAGAACTTTCTAGAATCAAGTCTAAGATAATGAAAACTATGCATAACGTACAGTTAGTCTTTGATCTTGCTCAAACATGCCAAAAATATGATAAAAAATTAGAAAAACATGCGGTAAACATAGTAGCTACAGGTCATGAATACATATTTTTTCACTGTCTCATTACTTTAACCAGAGAATCATCAAGAAGGCTCACTCTCTCTCAAGCTAGCTGCATCAAACACTTGTTAGCTCATACATTTCATATAACCATTCAATAACTTATCGAATCATGAACAAGATCCATAACAATAGCATATCATTTAACCATGCTTAAAACCAAAATTTAACCATAATGAAACCATGAAAAAACAATCATAAAATCAACACAATAACCAATATGTGTGCTCAATGATCTCAATAAGAAATATCACATAATAACATATGCATAAATCCAACCAAGTCGGGGACTTCCACATACCACTTGACCATAGATTGGGTTGAACTAGATCTCTCGTTCAGCCAATCACCCGATGACATATTTGAAGCATGAATGGGGGATTTCATGGGATAAACCAAATATAACCAAACAAGGAATCTAGAGAATAAACCACCTACACCCTCAAGCCACAATGATCTCACCTAGATTGATATAGAGATCACGAAACCAACACAATCTTGGATGCCTCATAATTTCTTCACCATACCTAGAGGAATTTTTTTGTCTCCACCCAGCTGTCAACGACTTCCAAAAGAAAATCACCTCCATCCACAACCCTTGGGATTTTCTTGATACCACCTAACTTGGATCTAAAATCTTTCGAGAATCCAAAACTCAACCAACAATGAATCCCATCTCACCATGGCTATCTAGGAAATGGAAAAGGCAAGATTGTAACCACTGTTAATTGAGGAGAACCCCATGCCAATGTCAACAAAATAATAATGTAAACCAAATGCATGCACTATGCAATCAATTCCTCTTAAGGAAATCACACATGAAAAATATTACCTGCAAAATCTTGTTACTATAGTTCTCTTCCAATCTTATTCTTCTAATCCCTTAACTTCCTTTGCTTTCTTTCTTGCTTGTGCCTAAGAGCTTTTTCTCTCTCTCTTTCTCTTCTCTTCTCTCGGAGTAATGATTATTCTTTAGCAAAACTAAAGCTGTCAAAAGCTGAAAAATGATACAAAATTATCATCTCTTTCTCATATGCCTTTTTTATCATTGATGTATTATGTTTATTCCTTTCTCCTTCTTTTATTTATTTATTTTCCCTTTATTTTCTATCCAATTTTCCTTGCATGTAAATTTTTGTCTGTTCATCTTCCTTTGCTTCTATTTTCCTTTATTTCTCAAATTAATTTCCATTTATTATTCCAATGCCAATTTCCATAGTTAGTAATAAACCATAAGTGTTTCCCACTTTAATATTCTTCCCTCCACTCAGCTTGGAATACATGTCTCATGACCTTGGTCTTATTTTTCCTTTATAGTGTCTTTCCATTTACATGGAGAATCAATCTCGTGACTGTTATAGGGGGGCTGTAGAAAACATTAAGGAAGTCTCTTTAATGATGATGGAACACACTTTCAATCAACATTCAACGCCATCTATGAAATTGCATGGATAGATCTAATAGATAGCTCGCGAATGCACAAAACTGCCATAGAGCTAGTGGCATTTTAGGTTCGAGATAAGTTTATTATCAAGAGAAAAATGCCATGTTCTTAGTATTTCAAATGTTTAAATCTAAGGGTTAATTCTTAAAATTTTCATGGACATATATAAATGGTTATAAGCCTGTGGATTGACCATGAACAATTTAGTACTTGGTATTTGATATGATTATTGTATTCATGGGATCGGTCTATCCAAATTAAAAATTCAAGGGCTTGAAGGGATATATGTAAATCCCTGCTTTTTAAAGTATGTATCCATAATTACCTCCATAGCTTATCATACCTATATAATTGTCTTTTAGTTCTTAGCATAGCTAACTATATTATTTTCCTAATTGTTCTTTAGTGTTAAACTAGTTATATAATAGTAATGTTCGGTTTCATTATTATCCAAAGGAATTTGAGACGATAAACTACTATATTCTAACATAAAAACCACAATAAATGGCCTCAACTACTAATTGTCCCTTTTCAACTCAATATACAAGGAAGAGTAGTTGGAAAAAACTCTCTCATTTGTGTAATCATAAAGGATGTCCTCCCAAATCATCATTATCTTTATTTCAATAATTAAGACTACGTGACCAAAAAATTATATAAAATTATGAACTTGGCCCTCAAAAATAAACAATAACTTGTGAAATCTAGAACCTTTCATACAAGGATTGTTACCTATACCTCTACTACTTACGCTCAGTAATAATTGGATCTAGTGAGCATCCTATGGCAACACAATATTATTCTTGATTCTCATAAGGAAAGCAAGAAATGTCTCCTCCTTGATCCAAGTTTCCATCTACTAATCATACCATTCAAGACTACTCAACTATAGTCCACCCATTCCATGAGTGCATCTTCTCGCTTTTGAAATATATTCATTGTTAATGGCCTCCCTTTTGAAATATATTCATTGTTAATGGACATTACTAAGAAATGACAATAACAAAATTAGGTGTCATTATATTTAGTAAAAAAATCACCATTACACATAAGAAGAAATAAAAAATAACAAATGTATAACAAAATGTATGATCAAGAAACATCCAAGAAATTCCATAAGAAACTGGAATATCACTTCTTGAATACTCAAGTCCACGAAATATGAAGTTATCAAAGTGCACACGTGCTAACTCGAAATTAAGACACCCATATACACACATATACTAATGCAAGTCTCTATAAACATTCAACCTCTTTATATGCAAAAATGGTCTCTTTAAAATAACAACTAATAAATTTACATGTGTCTAATTGCTATAAATAGTTGAAATAAAAAAAAATCATTTTCCTCAATCTGCAATGGTACAAATCCAATTGATATGATTATTTTTCCAGCGTTATCTATCTTTGAGACACTTCTTTGTCTCCTTGCTTGTATACATATGAGGTGATCTTTATCCAATTTAGAGAATTATAATCGTTTATTAATCATTGATCCTTTCTTCTACCATGTTTATTTTTTAAAATCATTGATCACTTGTTAATTCATATTTCCACGTCCATCACTTTGCACTGATTAGCATAGCTCATGTTTCATGTTTATTACAATGATCATTGTCCATACCTGAAAAATTTCAGATGGCTTAACCTAAAACTTGTATCAAATATCAAATTTTCAAAATAAACTTACACCACTTGAAACTCGTAGGTTTCATTAAATCACTCATGAAGATTAAATTTATTGTTACAAGGATCCTTATCAACACCTTTCAAATAAAATTTATTTGAATTTTGCATATGGTCTAATAGAAAACATATAATGTAAATAATTCATCATTAAATGTCGATGTTCAAAAACTTAAGTTATCCAAGAACGCATATATTTGTTTGAGAAATAGAAATAGACTAACATAAACCACGGAAATAAAGTGTAAAGAAAGAATATTTTCCATCAATAGGAAAACAATGAGTAGTGGCATAATATTCAGTGTGATCAAGGTGGATGTTGGTGGCCAACCACCTATCCCACATGGACCCCCACAACTGTCTCTTTCAGTTTTTTTAGTTTCATTAATTGTAGCACACTTTACTATTTTTGGCAATTTTTTGTGTCCTGAACTTCCAGAGTTGTTTTGAGGCCCTAAATGATGTTTTTTTGGGTGAAAAATGGGAGTAACATGGCTCATCAACCAATTTTTCTCACCCAAAAGTTGTAGTCCTCGGATAGATATTTCTAATGAGGTATTGTGTGTGTAAAATGGAGATCGTATGCCAAAGGTATGACCCTGTGAAGTTGATGTAGCAATTTACCCAAACAGGGCACACAGTTTGGATTTTCATCTCCTACGGTTAGGTTTTTGGATGTTTAGGGTTTTCCGTTGTGTCTCGATAATAAATAGGCCTTCAAGCCTCATTGTAACATAGTTCAGAGGCATGAAGCCGCCATATCTCTTCTCAGAGATAAGCTACCATCACCCTAGCTAGTTTATTTCCATTTCTGTTTGTAAGCATATTTTAATATTTTAAATTAATGAAATGAAGTATTATTTCTACTGCATCTCTGTACTTATGGTTATATCTATAATTTTTTGCATTCCTGTTTAAATATGGATCAGTGGTATCAAAGGGGTCTACTCTTTCTCTGTTTTTCTTTACATGTCCGCATTGAGGTCGAGATATAAGGAGTTAGGGCTTGCACTGGTCAAACCATTGCAAGACCAGCCTCGTAATCCCGGTAGCCTTCCATAGTGGATGAAAAGAAAGACAAGGGAGCATGAGATCTTATCAAATATTTCTCGAAGAAGCCCTCGAGTGACAAAGGAACGTGATGATGGAAAATTTTGCCCAAATCCTTCAACGGCTACCTAGGGGTGATGCATCTACTTCCAATAGCTAATTTGGAAACACCGCACCATTTAAGGTATATGCTAACTTTGAAATCCCCATATTTGAGTGTCAGATAGATGCAAATGTCATAGATAAATGGCTAAATCTTCTAGAAGGGTATTTTTTTGTTCATGATTTTTTTAGCCAAGAAAAGATTACTTTCGCTCTTCTCAAAGCATCCCCCATGTCAAGGATTCATGGGAAACCTACTGCGAGTAGAAGGATGAAAGTACAAACTCACTATTTTCAGCTGCACCCACCTGGAATTCATTTTGGGATGCCATTAAGGAGCAACACTACCCTGTCAAAAGCTATGAGGATAAATACATAAAGTGGACCACGTTGTGGCAGGGAAGGAACCACGATGTGCTAGAGTTCACAAATATTTTTCATACCCTTCGCAAAAAGTTGGGTATCAAGGATTTTGAGCTACATTTGATACTCAAATATTGCGGCTACCTACATAGGTACATCCAAGACAAGATGGTGTTCCTCAACATCTCCTCGCTCAGCACGACATACTGATACACTATTAAGATTGAGCAAAAGTTTAAACAGAACAAGCGAGACTTTGGATTGATGAATCTGAAGCAAGGGAAGGGAAAGGCTTCCCCAAACCGCAACACCAAGGACAAAGCCAAGATGGTGTGACCCAAGACAACTCGTCGAAGCCGCAAGAAAATAACAACACCACGAAGTCAAAGAAGGACATAGGAAAGTGGTGTGACTTCCATAAGAGTCACACTCATAACAAAAGTGAGTGTAAGACCAAGATATCATTGGTGGCCGAGTTGAAGATTTCAGAATCAGATGCATGTTTTGACCCAGAGTCAGAACCCGACAAGGGGAATGCCAAAGGGAAGTATATCATTGACACATAGCCTAGCGCCACTTTTTCCATTTCCAAGGTCTAGAAGAATGAGCCCGAAGATCCATAGGAGGGGGAGCGTCTTTCCAACTCAAAGATGTGGGTGAAGGGTTCACTGCTGTAATTCATTGTTGATAGTGGGAGCCAAAAGAACCTCATTTCGACAGAGGTCATGAAGTAGCTGAGACTACCATCCATACCACACCCGCAACTATACAACATCAGGTAGCTTAACCAAGGATGAGATCTCTGAGTCCTCTAGCAATGTTTCCTACGCTACAACATCAAGCCCTTCACAAATGAGGTATTGTGTGATGTTGCATCACTTGATGTTTGAGATGTATTATTAGGCCAACCATACTTGTGGAGGTGACATGTTGTGTATGAGTCAAGGCCTTGCATTGTAATTATTTCTTTGTGTAATACATATTATAGGATACTGGAGGTAGCCCCACCTACTGCCACTTCTTTGATCTCTGTTAAGAAAGGCAGTAAGATCATCTCCCAGACTAGGAAATTTGTTTTTTGTCTTGTTCTCTCTCAAAGTAAGGGGAAGATCATGGCCACATCCATGCCATTGGGAGGGGTTCCTCCATGTAGCAGAAACAGGTGGATATGGTCATGAAAGAAGATAGGGAGATCTTCTCCTCACCCATAGGGGTATCGTTGCACTGTCAGGTCAAGCGTTCGTTCGATCTGACTTTCGGAGCACCTCTACCCAACGGGTCAAACCATTTCCACTCCATTCTGGAAAATGCCAAGTACAAGCAACTACATGATCAACATTAGACACCACACAACTTTTAAGTGGGTGACAAAGTTTGGTTGCATCTACAGAAAGAATGCGTTACAAGAGCCCATCAGAAGCTCAAACCACTCTGATATGGTCCTTATACCATTAACAAGGTTGTGGGACACAATGCTTTGGAGCACAACACTCCCCCATGCCTTTGCTTACATTGAGTGTTCGATGTGGACAGTCCTTGACCATGCCTCCCACCATTATTGGACAGATCAAAGATTGCAGCATAACTCACCAGGGACCACGTTCAGCAGAAGTTCCCCCATCTCATTGAGGCACTCAACACAATGGGGATCATTGCTTCCTAAGGGGGGAGGAATGATCCAGGTGGATGTTGGTGGCCACTTGCCAATCTCGCTTGGACCCCCACAACTGTCTCTTTCAATTTTTTCAGTTTCGTTAATTACAACACAATTTACTATTTTTGGTAGTTTTTCAGGTCTTGAACTTCCGGAGCTGTTTTGAGGCCCTAAACGATGTTTTTTTGGGAAAGCTGGAAGCAACATGAGTCCCAAGCAAATGTTTCTCACTCAAAAGTTGTAGTCCCCAGATAGATGTTTATAACGAGGTATTGTGCGCGTCAAATGAAGATTGCATGCCAAAGTTACAACCCCGTGAAGTTGATGTATCAATTTACCCAAATAGGGCCCACAATTTGTCTTTTCATCTCCTACGGTTAGGTTTTTGGATGTTTAGGGTTTTGCATTCTTTCTCAACAATAAATAGGCCTCTGCGCCTCATTGTAACATAGTTCAGAGGCATGTATCCGCCACATCTCTTCTCAGAGATAGGCTACCATTGCCCTAACTAGTTTATTTCCATTTCTGTTTGTAAGCATATTATTGTATTTTACGTTAATGAAATGAAGTATTATTTCTGTTGCATCTCTGTCCTTATGGTTAAATATGTAATTTGTTGCGTTCCTGTTTAAATCCGAATCATAGTGGATCAAGAAAATTGTTTCATCACTCATGATTTTAGAAAGATCCACAGTCTTAATCAATTGTGGAGTCCCCCACCCAAATGAATTTGGATAGAATTGGATTCAATTGATTCATTTCAGTAATATTCAATATTTAGAATCTTCAAATGTCTTCAAAAGTAGTAAACAAAAATAAGCTATGTTTCTGGCTTCGTGGTATTATGAGGTAAAGTTTTGTAAACATTTTTCTTTACTAGTATTTCAAAAGAGATACTTTACTAAGTTTTGAAAAGAGATAATTTAGTAAGATTTTAAGAGAGAGATACGAACATGGAATGGTATCAGAAAAAAATGTGTCTACGCATTGCGAAAAAATGTTAAGAAAATGTATATTAATCTGGTTGACATTTTTTCCAACACCATGTTGTTGAAAAGTTCACATTGTTTATTGTGTTTAGAGTAAATAGTGTATGATCTTATTGAAATACAAATTATATAGAGTCAAAATTTATATACTACCCTAAAGCACACATAAAGCTAAAATTTCAAAATAGTTACAATGAACTTCTTAATACCTAACAAATTTTATCATTTCCAAGTTTTATTTGAATGTTGCAAATGAGCTAAACAAAATCATGTCATGTATATTATTCTAGATCAAATTTTGATGTTTCAAAAATAGAGTTAACCACTAGAAACTCATCTTTATGTTCAAAAATAGAAAGTGTAAAAATAGATCTTTGCTTATAAGAAATGGTATTTTCCATAAATGGTAACATTCCATGGATCAAGAAAACTATGTTTCATCATCTTCTTTAATTTATTTCAGCATAAAAAAGATCCAATGGCTTAAGCAATCCTTGAAGACCCCACCCACAAGAGATTAGAATAAAGGTGTTTTTTTTTTATTTATCAACTACTAAAGATATAATGCTTGAATGTACTCACTATTTAGAACCATTAAATGTTTTAGAAGTGTTCGTCACAAATTGTTACCAGGAATAGTGTCCACTCGGATGCTGCTATTCCCACTAAGACTGGTAGCTATCTTAGAAACAAACAAGTAAAGTCTACTTTCGTTTTCCTTTATGAAAATAGATAAGACTGGAACCAAGGCGACCAACCTTAGTCTTGCGCTTGATTTCCTTATTTGATTCCTCTCCTTCCTGATAGAGCTTCATTGCTTCTTCTTCGTCTGCCAAGCTTCAAAGAGCACCTGTGGAATCACAACAACATACTACTATCGAAGAACAAAGATCTATATTCATAAATAACACAGGACCAGATATGTGTTAACCATACAAATGCATATATAAGCAAACATACAAGAATATGGAGGAAAACTTGAATAGCTTTATTAAGATCAAAAGTAGCAAGAGGATTACAACCATCTGTTCTCACCCAGCATCATCCTCTAGCATGAAATCCCTTCTTCACCTCAAGTAAAGCTTAGATCACCCAACACTATAAATATACACCAGAAAACCAACAACACTTCTCTACAAGATACAAGATTCCAGCCTCCTGGATCTCTGTGATGAGGGATCCATATATAGATGATTGTAGGGAGGTGAGTCATCTTCTAGGGTCCTGATTAGTGTCCTCTCTCTGATAGTTCCTGATTCCACTTCGAGAATGATGATCTCTTACTCATCCCTGGTCGAAAACAGAGAGGCAAGTGTCAGAGGGGAAGCTTCTGGAAGATTCCATGGTCTTCCACCTCGCAGTTTGTCCCTGCCATTTGTCCATTCCCGACCATCGCACCCTACAGAGGAGCCATTCAGTATGCATCACACATTGTACATTGGGAAGGTGATATGCATCACACCCTCTGCACTGGGTTTTCAGTATGGTCCAGTTTTGACTGTTTATGAGCAGTTTTTAGTGGAGAACTTCTGGGAGATGATGTAATCAGCTGACCTTGTTCCTTTAGGCAGTGAAGAAACACTTTTAGTTACTTAGGAGCCCTCAGTTTATGGAAATTTATGATTGGGGTTGAAGTGCCCAAAAATGTCTATAACAGTTGCCCCTATAGCATGAGGTCGTTAATCTTTTTTATGTTGGGTGAAATGCTTTATCATGAGGATTCGAAGTTTTTTCGAGCTGGGAGGCAACCTGTAATAAGATACAATACAATACATTATATTGACAACATTTTTCATGATCTAGCTGAGGCGGGCATTCCCATGCTTAGCTTTATAAATTCATTTTCATGTACATAAGACAGACAATCGTCTGTGTGGCAGACTGATGATCCAGACTCATCATCCTTTGATTTGGATGACATCTGTTCGGCAACGATGTAGATTTGATGTCTTTATATTCCTGAATATATCGCAGCCCGGATGGATGAAACTAGATCCGGGGTCTTCAAAACTCATTCAATCTTCACTCGGAGTACAAGTCGATCCATGTGAAAAATGTTCTGTAGTCGAACATGGAAAGACATCGCCTGATTACCAGCCAATGATGTAAGCTGTTAACAGGCACGAGAGGAATCACCAATAATGACAATGACCCTCAAGGTACTACAGTACAATTCGCGTGGTGTGAAAAAGGACTTGGCCTTGAACACCACGCAAAATCTCTCGGTCAAAGGCCATTGATATAAACCTATCACCGAAAGTGAGAAACTTTCCATTGAGGCATGCAAGCCTCAAAGTACTGAAAGGGTTGTTCCTAAGTCAACTTCTTGGATAATGAGCTGATGTCGACAAGAAGTGACCCATCACAGGAGGGCGCTAATGAATCCCACATCAACGACACGGAACAAAGCAAATGATTTTGGAGATAAAAAAAATCTGACGATACAGGGTTCAGGGTGGCGATCATGAAATGATGGAGCATGAATGTATTGCAGTGGGTGAGACAGGTGAATTGTCTGAATGACTTCTCTTGAACATATCGGCGACACTAACGATGGATTGGTAGAGTTAAATCCAAAGATGCATGGTGTGATGGACCAATGGTGATGACCAGTGAATGGAACAACCCAACCCGGCTTGGATGCAGAAGGAAAGTGTCATGTTCAAGAGTGACTTACTACCAATAAAGCTTTTTCAAGTTTTCTTCCCAATTTTCCCCAGTTATTGCTAACCAGTACCTCTTTATTTTTGTCAAGCTTGAGGAGGATAACATATGCTTGTTCTATAATCTGCCCTTCGGGTGAACTTGTCGCTATATTTTAGCGAGCCTAACGACAGTGAAACTTGTTCTCGTCCATTTGGACGAGTTTGTCGCTATTCGGTTTTAACGAGTTTAACGACAAAGATAACTCGGTCCTTTTCAATTTTAGAGAGTCTGAAAGGGACGAAAGGGAGACTCCAAAGATTCTTTTTCATCATATAATCCCTTAAGTCCTAAAAAATGTAAAATAATATGAAAGGGATGAATTTTCGATAGTTTTAACGAGCTGAACAAGAAAAGCGCTCGATCGTTTTGTGTAATAATCCCTCAGGTCCAAAAAGATTAAAATCTAGAGGAGGGATAACACTTCCGATGAATTTAACAAGCCGGAGAGGCTAATCGCTCGACAATCTTTTCATATTTTACGAGTCAGTTGAAAAGAGCTTAAAGGAGACTCGTTTTCGAGGAACGAGTGATGATTTCGGGTAGTAGTTGATTCCAGGTAAGGTTTGGAATTTTCCAATCACGACAGTGTCACAAGGATGTCTAGTAGAATAAATCTTCGCATGTATTCCTCGAAAGGGTAAACAATCATATAGGGGTGAATGATCGGCTAAGAGCAGAGTGAAGGTGATGATGAGAACACGACCAAGGCTCAAAAGCTGGCGATAAGGCATTCACAATGGTTATTTACCAGTTCATCTTTTAATGAGCTTAAACTCTGGGGGAAAAATTTGGTCATGACTTATGTTTATTTTTTAACGAGCTTGAACTATGTTCTAAAACTTCTCGTGGGGGGTTTATTTTTTAACAAGCTTGAACCCTGCGGTAACACTGCTCACGATAAGTTTGCATGCCTTCAGCATAATAATGCAAATCAAGGTGCATGCCCCCCAAGCTTCATTGCATTCAATGGGTGGTTGGAATGAAGGTTTACCTTCGAGATCTTTGAAAGACTCGATTTGGAAAGGGAGTTGTTTCATTTTTTTTAATGAGGTTGACACAGTAAAAGAACTATCCTCATGGCAACCTTTGATCACAACTCATAAGGGGTTATGAAGGAAAGATCTGGTTCCAATGCCCCCAGTACATAATGTACAACATCACTGAATTGATCATTAGATGATGTAGCTATGGTAGGGCTTGGAGGCAATGCCTCGCAATGATCCGCACTATCAAAATGTTCTGAGTTCTTCTTCATTTTTGTTGATGTAGAAGATCTCATGGGATAGGTTTCCACTGTGGCCACTTCTGCCAACTTACTCGGAGGCGGAAGGGAAAAAATCCCCATTAAGGAAGGGTCTTTTAGGAGACCTACTCTGATATTTTGAAGAGACTGAGAGCTTCCATGGATCATAGGAATGCTTCTCGTAACTTGTGAATTGTTGGGGAGAAATGTTTGTTTGTCGAAGATTGTGATTCCTCCTTGGAAGGGAAATGCAATCTTTCTAAAGTACGTCGACACAACGACAGCCATAACATATATCCAGGGCTTTCCCAGTAGATGTTGTAATCGAGGTTTCTGTCGATAACTTCAACATCAATTTCTACTGTTTTGCCCCCCAGTTCGACTTGCAAGTTGCTTAAAATCCCATATGGAGTGTATGTTCGCTCATCAAATTATTTTAACGTCATGATTATGACAAGGGTGGTGAGCCTAAAGTTTTCCAGCAACTCATTGACATAATACATGTAGATGCCCCCACATCAATAATCATTCGATGAATAGTTTTGTTGAGGGCTTTCACTTGAATAAGGAAAGCTAGTTGAGCTGGTAATTGAGGGTCATATCCTTTGTGATCAAAGGCCACAAGATTGGAATCCGCTGGATCAATCCCACCTATCACTGATAATAAAGCCTGCTTTTGGGAGGGGCAATTTTGTAGTACCTCAAGTGTCGACATAGCGGACGACGATTGGGCCAGATCCTCCACGATATTATAATGATGTGCTACTTTAGCACGAGGATTAAATGTCGATTTGTGTACTAATCCCTTTGGCGGCTTTATTGTTAGCTCAGGAATGATGGGTGGCACAACTTCGGTTGAAGTTGTTTTCGAACTACTAGGTTGATCTGTAGCCTTGTTGTTTGACCCTGAAGGAGGTTTCCTTTGCCCATAAGGGTTTGCAGAAGATTTTTTAGGAAATGACTCCTCTTGTTTCTTCTTCTTCCCTTTCTTTTTCTTCTTGCCTCCTGGTTGCTTGGGTTCTTTGCCTTTTTCTGTTGACACGGAATCTACTTCCGAGGCTAGAAGTTTGCCATTTGCATTTTGACTAGAAACCATGTGAGCTTTCTTCGATGTAGCCTTTACGGTTTTTGTGCTAGTCATACCTATCACGCCATTGCTGGCATGAGAGTCTTTATTTGATTTAGGAGGGGGAGGAACAAAAAATTATGGTCTAGGAGCATCAGGGATTTTATCATAGAGCATGCCAGATTGAGTATAGATCAAGTCTAGATATTGTGCCCGAGCAATAACTTGCTCTTCAGTGATGACTCCTTCCTTTGCCACATCTTCTGTAATAGAAGGTAATAATGACATAATAAATCATTCAGCCAACAAATGATCAGGAACATATGTTTTTACCATTCTACGATGACATCGCCACTCGTGAATATGATCGAATATGTGAGTGGCCATCGTTTGTTCGAAATTGGTAAGAAGCTCTGTTCCCGTTTCATACCTTATGGGTAACTAAAAATGGGTTAAAAAGGTTGTGGCTAGGGTACTAAAGTTATCAAACGAAGCTCTAGGCAATTTGATATACCATTTTTCTGCCGGACCAGTTAACGTTCGTTGAAAAAGGCGAAGCCTGATCGAATCATCGTTGAGAGTGTTTGATGAACACCATAGATGAAAGGTCATCACATGATTCGACGGGTCTTCACTTGGATTTCCATTAAATTTAGGAATATCTGATAGAATTTTATGTGGAATTTCCGGCCACCAAGGGGCATAAGCAATTGGATCATTCATCAACCGGTTTAGATCTGGTAATTCTAGAGTTGCTACAAAGGGAAACTGTTGATTCAGGTTAGGCAAAGCATACCTAGGATAAGATGGAATTTCCTGAGCAGCGAGTCTTTGCATACCAGCATAATGTATTTGATGCTGGTAACTTTGATAAGGTTGATGGGCATAACCATTATAGTATGGTTGTTGATAACTGCTTCGGAAATGCGGTTGCACATTACTTACAAAGACTTGTTTCTGAGGTCCCTGATATGATTGTTGGAATTGTGGTTGTTGATTTTGAACCAACCATGGTTGTTGGACCATTTTCTGTTGTCCAATACTGGATGATTGACCAAGATGAGGAGTCATAGTACCTATTTGAGCCTAAGTCGCTCCAGATAAGGAGGCACTAACCTGAGGTTGTGATTGAATCACTGAGACGAGAGGCTGTTCTATTACAACCTGAGAAACTTGGGGTTGACATACAACAGGTAGTGCTGGTACTTGCGATGTAGTCACCATAGCAGGTATAGTTGGAATATTCGACATAGGGTGGACTGGTTGCATTGAATATACAACCCTTGGCTACTGAGGCAGTATTGGTACCCAACCGCTGGATGTAATTCCAGTTTGACCTCAACTTTGTTGTAAACTCCCATATGGTTGTTCTCCAGGAGGGAACAATGAAAAGGAATACTGCCCCCCATATGGTGGCAATCCAGTACTTAAAGGGTAGATTGGCCTTTGAAGACACATTGGATCAATTTGTTGAGTTTCAACATTAGAAATACCAGATGAGAATCCAGATGAAGAAATAGGAACTGACCATGTCGTCGAAACAGTCCCTAATTGGACTCTGGCTTGTTGATAACTTGCTGGGACAGATGGTACACCAGTGAACATTGTTGGAGTAGCAACAGGAGGTTCTGCTGTTGTTGCATCAAATGACACAGTCCTCGATGTCGATGGTTGTTCAGACATATTTGGTCTATCCAAAAGATTTCGTAGCGATTCTACAGGAACTTACGATGAAGGGAGACTAATTTCTAAGATCAACGAGGGAACTTGTGATGTTATTCTGATTAAAATAAATTTTAGGAACTTTGACACAACTTTATTTTGCAATTTTTAAGAGTCGAGAAAAAACAAAAGATGACTCTAGTCGCCTTCGATTTTTAATGAGCCTGAAGTGACAAGTGCTCAGATGGAACTTTTCTTTTGAGTCAGAAAAGGAGCAAAATAGAATTCTCTGGAAATCTAGGTAGAGGGGATTACCAAACCAATCGCAAAACTGCAGAATACTTTTTACGGTATGACAGTCAATCTTGCCGAATGCTGTGTTCAGTGCATTGCGATCAATAGGGCGACAGACCTGGCTTCCTAAGGATAAAGGATGCAGCCTATTGTGGTCTCCTAATATATACTCGATGGTACGTGGGAGCACAAGTCCATACTGGCACTTGCCGTCTCAGAGTGGAGGAATCACCCAACCAACAATGAAAACAACAGTTACCGGGTTTTACGACACTGTAATACGTCTCCAGCCTAGACCCCTAAATGTTGTGCGTTAGGTTCTAAAGCGTTGTTAGATTCATTAAATTTATTTTAAGTTGATCTTGTTTAAAAATTTGCCTTTCAGGTTCACTGTGTGATGTGTATACAATTCCTAAAATGCAGTCTAAGATGATAAATAGTTGTTTAATCTTCTTTTGGCAATGCAAATCCTAGCTACCAAGCAAAGAAAGTTGAGAATCTTTCAACAAAGAGCACAGAGCACACACTAAATGCACTGTCCTAAATAAAACCAAGCAGTCTAAATCCAAATGCACATGCATGTATTTGTTTTTAGCCTTCTTAATGTATGAATGATGATAAGAAAGCAAAGTGCAAATTTGAATTATTTTCAAAGCGACAATACTCAACAAATTTCTTTTCAAAATGAAGTGAAGGTAAGAGAGACACTTTGCGTTTTCGAAATGAAAATTGCTTTTCGACACTTTAAAAACTATTAATTCAAATCATATGCAATTGTAACTATATAATTGACTATAAAAAACAATGGGATTGTCTTCTATGACTGAAAATGACAGCTACGACACTTTCAGATCAAGAAACGACAGTTCGACTATGCTACTTTTTTGCAAAAGAGAACTGAAAATGGTGCACAATACATAAAAACACTTGCAATTCTTCGCACTATGGAGGTGGAATAATGTAAGAGAAGGGGGTTTTCACAGAGACACACTGACCATAGACAACAAAACTCCTGAATAGGACTGAAAATAGTGAGGAAAAAACCAAAGTTTGAAGGTAAAGTTAACCTTCCCTGACCATCGCACCTGTCACACAGTGAATTCAGTATTCAGTGCACCTACTGCACTCGGGAAGTGTGATGCATACAGACTACCTTGAAGGCAGGGTGCAATGGTACCGGTGTGAGACTTTGAAGGTGTTTTTACTCACAATTTTCAATTCAGTTCAGGGATTTAGGCCGAGTAAGTGATGTTCAGTATATGTAAATCACAGGGGTTGATCTAAGGAGGTTACTAGAGACACCACTTAGGGCAATTAGACTATTTGTAGATCGATCATTTAATTCATAAACAAAACCCGGAGATAGACTGAAGCAACATTGATCTACTTTGCATTTGTATAACAAATGCAGTTCAAAGGCTCGCTGGCTTGGCTTCAGGCTATGTCTGTAAGTATATAAAAGAAACAAATATAGGCTAACAAACAATCTAGTCACTCCGTAGTGGAGTCGCCATTTTGTTACCGGGAATAGTGTCCACTCGGATGCTGCTATTCCCACTAAGATTGGTAGCTATCTTAGAAACAAACAAGTAAAGTCTACTTTCATTTTCCTTTATGAAAATAGATAAGAGTGGAACCAAGGAGAGCAACCTTAGTCTTGCGCTTGATTTCCTTATTTGATTCCTCTCCTTCCTGATAGAGCTTCGCCGCTTCTTCTTCGTCTGCCCAGCTTCAAAGAGCACCTGTTGAATCATAACAACATACTACTATCGAAGAATAAAGATCTATATTCATAAATAACACAGGACCAAATATGTGTTAACCATACAAATGCATATATAAGCAAACATAGAAGAATATGGAGGAAAACATGAATAGCTTTATTAATATCAAAAGTAGCAAGAGGATTACAACCATATGTTCTCACCCAGCATCATCCTCCAGCAATAAAGCCCTTCTTCACCTCAAGTAAAGCTTAGATCACCCAACACTATGAATATACACCAAAAAACCAACAACACTTCTCTACACGATACAAGATTCCAGCCTCCTGGATCTCTGTGATGAGGGATCCATATATAGATGATTGTAGGGAGGTGAGTCATCTTCTGGGGTCTTGATTAGTGTCCTCTCTTTGATAGTTCCTAATTCCACTTCGAGAATGATGATCTCTTACTCATCCCTGGTCGAAAATAGAGAGGCAAGTGTCAGAGGGGAAGCTTCTGGAAGATTCCATGATCTTCCACCTCGCAATTTGTCCCTGCCATTTGTCCATTCCTGACCATCGCACCCTACAGAGGAACCATTTAGTATGCATCACACCCAGTACACTGGGAAGGTGATATGCATCGCACCCTCTACACTGGGTTCTCAGTATGGTCTAGTTTTGACCATTTATGAGCAGTTTTTAGTTTAGAACTTCTGGGAGATGATGTAATGAGCTGACCTTGTTCCTTTAGGTAGTGAAGCAACACTTTTAGGGACTTAGGAGCCCTTATTTTATGGACATTTATGATTGGTGTTGAAGTGCCCAAAAATTTCTATAACATCTAGGAACTATTCCATGAGGTTTTCTAACCAAACCCTGATGTCTAGGGAAGCTAAAAACAACTTCTACAATTAACTTTGACTCCAAGCTCTCCCATAAATGAGGTCAAATTTACATTAAAATAGATTACAAAGACTAACCACCCATTATTAAAATTTACTTTTACCCCTCACATTAATGTACTTCACCCTTTTGACTTTTACCAAAGTCAAACTAGGAATTACAAAAAATTACACAATGAAAAATTTACAAAAATCTCATAAATTTACAGGTGTGTAGCAAGCTATGGGAGGCCATTTTTGAGTGCCTTTTTGAAGTCCAAATCCCTATCTAAAGCATTTTTTGGAAATATGGGAGACCTTATATGTCTTTAGAGCATTTGTTCACTCAAAATGACCCATTTTTGGCTGATATATGGCCATTCTCCCAAGGTGTCTCTAGGTGTGCAATGAAATGGAAAAAGAGGGGCGTAAAGGTGATTTTTGGCCTCATTTTTGGAAATTTATCAAAAACTGAGTGCCAGAATAGGAAAGTGGGAAAATCAGTTTTTAGAGGGGCTCATGATATTTTAAAAAATTATGATCATCCTTGGATCAGAGTCCTTAAATTTTGTGAAGAAGAATTATAGAAGCTTTTGTTGGAAATAATACTGAGAGGGGGGGGGGGGGGAATCAGT
>APFE031309745.1:0-15689 GCA_000404065.3 Pinus taeda
TGGGATGTCGACTTCCTTCATGCGAATTTGGTGGTAGCCTGAGCGAAGATCCAGCTTAGTGAAGAATTGAGCCCCATTGAGTTCATCCAGCAAATCATCAACCACCGGGATGGGAAATTTATCTTTGACTGTCAACTTATTCAGGGCCCTGAAGTCAGGACACATCCTCCACTCCCCATCTTTCTTGAGCACCATGACCACTGGAGATGAATAAGGACTGATGCTGGGGCGAATGACACCGGCGTCCAAAAGTTCCTTGATGATTTTTTCTATTTCGTTATTTTGGGTGAACGGATATCTGTATGGGCGCACATTTGGGGGTTGGGCCCCTGGAACCAAGGTGATGCTATGATCATGTTCCCCTCGCGAGGGTGGAAGCCCTTGAGGCTTGTCAAAGACCAGCAGATGGTTATTTAAGATCTGTTGCATCTCAGGATGAAGTGGCGGCGGCTTGGTTTCGACTACCTGGATGGCATTAAATTGAGCTACAACTCCATGATTGCCCTTTTTAACAATTTTTCCATCCTATGCGAGCTAATGATAGAGGGGGCTCCCGCCTGGAGTCCTCGGAGGGTATGTGTGTGGTTGTTCTGCTTAAGACTCATATACAACTCCTGGAAATCCATTGTGATTGGCCCAAGAGTGCGGAGCCAGTCAGCGCCGAGGACAATGTCACAACGCCCCATGTGTATGGCAAACATGTGGTTTTTCAACTGATAATCCCCCATTTGAAGTTTGACATTTTCACAATGGCCTTCACATTTCATTGTGCCTCCATCTGCAATTTGAACTTGGAAGTTAGAAACTGCTCGTACAAAACAATGCACCGTTTCTGCGACTTTTTGATGGATGAAATTATGTGTACTTCCACTATCAGGAATCTCACGTATGCAAGTGGAAGAAATCCCTCTATGGTTTGAAGCAAAACTCCTCGGGCGTAGTATGAGAGGATTGATAGCTGTCAGATGAAGTTGAGATTCACTAAGAGTGAAGCGGATGCAAACCATTGTTTGAAGGTTGTGGATGATAGACCTCTCATACCAACACCTTCTGAGGACGACCTATTTCAAACAGGTGCAGACCCTCTCACTTGCAGAAGTAAGAGGGAGTTGGATTCCAAATGTGGAATGGTAAACTGCAAGCCCATGACTACCTCTAGGATCTTAACTTTCAGAAGTTATATGGTGATGATGTCGGACCAGATTTGGGAAATGCCTCTGAGTTTCATAAACTCATTTGCATTGATGTTCTTGGTGAACTTTCATCTGGACATGTTTTCCAATTAGCATGGTGAGCTCATATTTGATTGAACCTCACTGGATTGGTACCAAGAATCTTTTGAGATATCTTCGGGGCACAATCTCTCATGGATTGAGATACACTGTTGGAAATATGAAGCTGCATGATTATTCGAATGTTGACTGGGCAAGCAGTGTGGAGGATCACTAGAGCACTTCTACGTGTTGGTTCTCTTTGGATTCTGCTTCGATATCATGGATGAGCAGGAAGCGGAAGTCAGTTGTTATAAGCACCGCTGAGACCGAATACATAGCTACGAGTATAATCTCGTGTGAAGCTGCCTAGTTGTGGAAGCTCTTCAGTGAGTTGTTTGTACACGTGATGAATACCACTATGATTCTCTGTGACAACCAGGGGGGGATTCGATTGTTGAGGAATCTCGTATTCGATGATTGCTCCATCAGATAGACATCAAACACTGCCTTATCTAGGATATGGTAAGTCGATGAGCGAGGAGGCTCCATCGCATTGAGACTGATGTACAAGGCGCAAACATTTTGTCGAAGCCCCAGGGAAAGGTCAAATTTGTGACTTTCCTGAACGACTTGGAATCGTTGAGAGACCTTCTTATAAGGGTCCTGCATGTTGCATGCATTGAGCTCTGGGGGGTTGGGGTACTTACTGGAGCAACATACGACCACAGGACGACTCACCCTCCCCTAGTGGTGCGCTATGTACAGGATGACAAGTTCAACCTTCCCCTATGATACCCCATGGCGATTGTGGAACAGGATGATTAGTTCTCCCGTGGGCCTGGATGATTAGTTCTCCCCTGGCAACTGTGGAACAGGATGATTAGTTCTCCCGTGGCAACTGTGAAACAGGATGATTAGTTATCCCGTGGCAACAGTGAAACGGGATGATTAGTTCTCCGGTGGCAACTATGGGGCAGGATGATTCGTTCTCCTGTGGAGAGGATGATTAGTTCTCCTGTCGAGGCATCCTGCCCATGCAATCTGGGAGTTATGGGAAATGGGGTTACGAACCATAGTAGTACTATCGATGAATGCATCGTTGTATCTACTGTACTCCCTATGCTAGGATGACCTCCATTGATCTGAGATCAATGAAACTGATCTGAGATCAATATGACTGGTTTGAGACACCCTCTTGTGATATTGATCTAGGATCAATAAAATTGACTTCAGGTCAGTAAGAGTGATATGACACGCTCTCTTCATATGGAACTGACTTCGGGTCAATAGAGAATGGTATGAGACATTCTCGATCAATTATTCTTCATGGTTCAACAGAGCAGAGCAGAGCAATGCAAGGCACTGATGGCAAAGATAGTACGGTCGGACATATGGATCAGTAGATGGAGTTCTCCCCAGTTGAGAGGGAGTGTTAAAATTGGCAACTAGGGCCAAACTCCATGTGGGTCATCTTATTAATGGAAGCTGATATTTTTCTTGGATCCCTCTCATCGAGAGGTGTAGGATTGATCTAAAGATCATCCGATTCCGGTAAGTATTCATGGAGATACAAATTTATTTGTGTTATGAGACAATTCGTCAAGGTCGGCCAGCAGCCAGATAAACCCCACTTGTGCTCAACGTTTTAGTATAAATAGAGGTGGCCTTCAAGTCATTTCAACACACTCGGGATCTCTTCCTCTCTACTTGCCTTTGGGTTTTAGTAGGAGGAGAGCTCCTAAGGGATAACGCTACCCTAATCTAGAGGGCAAAAGCCGGAACTGCCAGGAACTGCCATAACAGCCAGTTACGCTGACGCAGAGGGCAGAAGCCAGAACTGCCAGGAACTGTCGGAATAGCCAAGAAAGCTGACGCAGAGGGCAGAAGCTGGAACTATTGGGAACTACCAAGACAGCCAGGAAAGTTGACACAGAGGGCAAAAGTCGAAACTGTCGAGAACAACCGAAACTATCGGGAACTGTCGGAACAACCGAGAAAGCTGACGCAAAGGGCAAAGGCCAAAACTGTGAACCGAAACTATCGGGAACTATCGGAACAGCCGAGAAAGGTGACGCAAAGGGCAGAGGCCAAAACTGTCAGGAAAGCTGACGCAGAGGGCAGAATCCGAAACTGTCGAGAATAATCGGCACTGTCGGGAACTGTTGGGAAAGCTGACGCAGAGGGCAAAAAAGGCTGACGCAGTCCCTAGAGGCTGTCGTTGGGGTTTTTCGTGGAGCAGATTGGAGCTAAGGAATTGCCAAAGTGTTTATCTGGGGTTTCAGCCAGAGCATCTATCTTCGAAGGAGAATAGCATGCAAGGGACAACTAACTTAACATTGGGACAATTGTATGGTACTTAGCAGCTAATACACCAAGCATGCAATGTTACAGCAAGCATGTAAGGGACAACAAACTAATATTGGGACAGCAGCATGATACTTAGTACAGCAAGCATGTATTGGTACAGCTAGCATGCAAGGGACAGCTAGCATGCAACAAGCATGCTAAGGACAACAAGCATGCTAGGGACAACAAGCAAGCAAGGTGCAGCCAGCACAAAGGCCAGTATGGCAACATGATGCAACAATGGCACGTAATGCAGTACAGTGATGGGTACATTTATGATTAATGAAGCATGATGAGATGCAGCATAGTGATGATGGGTGCAGCATGGTGCAGCATGATGACGAAATGCAACACAACGGTAGGTGAAGGAGTCACCTTGGAGAATCAGTTGATCTCATGTATCATCTTCTTAGAGATGATCTACGCTCTTATCTAGATAAGTCAAAGTGTTGACTTCAGTGGTAAACATACTATCTCTCTCTCTGCTGAACTATTAAAGAACATATAAGAAGAATTGATCAAGGGTTTCCCCACATTGGGGTTTGTCCCTGGCTAACGCCACATCTTGTGTCCTCTTGTCTTGGCTTGTCTTCTACAATTTATATTTATGTTCTATTTGCAGTTTACTTTAATGATGATGTGATTGCTAATCTAAAAAAGATATTGAACTAACTGTGAAAATTGAGATAAATTGCTCTAGCATAGAACATACCTAAAGATTTGAAGTTGTGCATAGGCACCAACAACAACAAATTCCGACTGCTGAAACTAAAAGCTGAGACACCCAATTTTTGTGAATTTTGTTGATTTTGGGAGTTGCTGCCCAAAAAGCCTTTTGAAATTTGTATTATGTGGTTTCCCAGGCCTTTCAAAAGTAGGTGACTTTATATAATAGAAACATGTATACCACCAAACAAAACACACGAAATTTTCCGCACAAGAGGCCCCAGTCCCAAAATGACGGTGGCTCCCTTTCATAGAAAATACTTAGCAGGATTAGGCCTAAAGCCAGCAAAAATTCACATATGATTTGCAATGGCCACACTTGGAGAATAAGTTAATATAACTCTAAATGTAAAGAATCCTATATTAATGAATAAATGCAAAATAACTGCAGACAGCAGAAGAGAGAATGAAATAATATGAAGAATTTGGAGGTTTATCTATACTAGCGAATTGTTTGGTTACACCATAAGTCAGGGTGTCCAAGATCTGCTTAGGTGGGCTGCCTGTGGCCAAGCCATCCTTCTTTGAATCTCTAATATCTAGTCAGCCATACGTTTTTTTCCTGTTAATGCTGGCCAATCCCTAATTCTTCTCATATGTGAAGCAGCTTCCCTTAAGAGGGAGCTGCCGCCTTACCTTGTTTCCCCTCAATTAAACAGTCATTAATCACCTAAACTATCACACTCACTTCATATTCATTAAGTATGCATTCTTCTTTCTTTTCCTGCATCAGAACTAGTGTCATAACAGTTCGGAGCAAAAGTAGGGGATGACTGACGAAATTATTTATTGATGATTGAGTTTCTCTGTAAGGAACTTCTCAAAAGACCTAGGATAAAAAAGAATAAAACTTGAGAATAGTCTTTGGGCCCATAAAGCCACAAAAATGACAATATCCTATAGCCTATAAGGCTCAAAGACCATCTTTATAATGTTGAAAGACAACCCTCGACAGGGAAGAATGTACTAATTTTCTTGAGACTTGATTTGAGATGTTCAATTCTGAAATTTTGCAGCAGAGATTAATCAAAAAGAGATATGAAAGGAAGACTATAAATGTTGGATTTTGGTGTCACTACTGTTTATATATTTGAGAGGTTCTGCACTTTGATGTGCCTTGACACTTAAAAATATTAGATTGAAATCTTTGGCAACAATTGGACTCTAAAATATTTCAAATCTTCGAACTTATAAATTTCACTACTGTGCTATTTATTTTAAATTTGACAATAGCCAAGGAGATGAAATAAGTTCTTGGAGGAAGAATGTTGTTTCTATGCTTATTTTCTGTTAAGTTTTCTCTTCTTCACCTTGCCTGCAGGTTAGGCTCTTATCTAATTGATGTCATTTTGTGGTATGAGAGCAACCGAGCTTTGATACCACAGGTTTTTTTTTCAAATTCCCTAAATTCCAAGTGCAATGATTCCTCTGTTCATTAGTGTGAATTCTTGTTGCACAAACCACACTTTACAGCTTAATTCCAATTTGTCAGTCTTTGGTGGAATCAACAGCCAAATTGGCTCTTGCCCTCTTCACTTATACACCGCATTGGCTTGAGTTCTGTGTAAACCACATACAACCAACATTTTAGTGTCTCCAAGCCTGTGTGCTTTACCCATCACTTACAAGTATTCACATATAAACAAATATATAAATTGTTTTGAAATGCTTACGCTGATTGCTGGGTTGTTGTTGAAATTTCAACTACCAAAAATAAAAGAGCTTGGTCGTGGAAGAAATCAATTAAATGATGAAATCCTTAGCTTTTATTAACAGATTGCTAGATCATTATATATTGAGGTGAACAAAAGTATGTCTGGCATATGATGTGTAATTTGGAAAGGAAAGAACAGCAGCTACAATATCTGTGTCATTGCCTTCATTCCCTATAGCAGAAGAAGCATTTAAACTGCAATTTGACTAAACAGCAAAATGTCACTTAGGATCAGTGCATCGAACCTTTATTCTGGGCAGTTTTGACTCCAGAGTTTAATGACATCTGAGAATTAGGATGAGTGGTAGCAACTAGAGGAGGTCGGTACTACCTGTGAAATACAGTTCTGAGATTATTTCAAGTGTTACCTCTGTAGATAAACTGCAGAGTCCTTTTTCAAAGCTATGTCAGTTGAACCTAGAGATTTTCTTGTGTCAAGCATTGTACAACACATGTTCTTTTGGATTTGAAGACTATAGAAGATGCTAAAGAAGGGACAGAAGTGGAAGGGTGCATTCTGTCAGCTTGCAAACAAGTGCAAAGAACATTGCCCTTACCCTTATCATTAGGTCTATTCCAAAGGATTGGCCTTATCTAAAATCATCCTCAAATTTTGTTGGTATATTTGTCACAGAAATGATTTTTTTTAATCGGCTGGAAATTACTAGCTGCTTCTCATTTTTCACGTATTATTCTTGGACACAATTACAGTAAATATTATGTTAGCTAATAGCATTTTGGCATGGGCATAACTACTATGCCGATGCTTGGTATTGCAGCAAAAGTTTTGACAATGGATGTCTTGATGCCAAAGCTGATAATGTTAGGGGCATAATGAGATTCGGAGGAATGTCATTTGCCTAACACTTAGAGGGGATTCTTCTTTGGCAAACTTTGGTGGAACAGAGAACATGGATCTTGACTGCTTCATATAAATTCCAAATTCAATAAGATAAGTAGCACTGTGAGAGTGTTCTTCAGGCCTGTTTTGAAGTGTCCAAAACAACCATATAAGGGGTTGGACATAGCAAGCAAGAAGCAATTCAGGAATGCCTACAGCTGGGACCATGTGGATGTATCAAAGTCCCAATACTTCCCATGGGCAGCTTGGTGAAGCACTGTACAACCATACACATAAGTATTGGTTTTTGAATGTAAATTTATTTCCGAGTAACAATTACATTTTGAAATTGAAAACTCCTGAGAATAAGGTAAATATTATATAGTAAAGTCTCTAACATATCTATTTTCCTGATGGCTAAATAGGAACAACTAACAAACAAGGTGTGCAGTGAGTACCTGACACAAAGCAAAGTTCAAGGCTAAAGAATTTGATTTTACATGGGTATATCACGCACTGAGGACAGTGCAAAAATAAGGGGGAAGGGGAATGTAACACCCCCACGATGACCCCTATATGTACTTGTACACATTATTATGAGGTTGGCGAGCCAGGTTATGTTGGGCCTATGTGCTTACGTTTTCTATGTTATGAGGCATGCATGCCTGCATATATAAATGTGTTAGATCGATGAGCCAGTGTACAAACATGTTTTAAGGCTAGGGTGTATGTGTGGTGAGGCCAGAGAAACTGTGCATTGAAAGGCTAGCAAGCTTAGTAGACATAACAAGCTAAATTAATAAAATAACACGACGACTACAAACCATGGGATAAAAAGAGTATGGGGGGTAGGACTCCACAAAAAGATAAAGGTGAGGTGGCGAAACTAGACATGGTTCCTAAGCAAAATAATTATTTGGTTATAATATTCCTAAAAGTAATTTTAGGAATAATATTAAAATAGTGTAATCCTCAACTATAAATAAAAGCTAAAGGGAGGGGAATAGGGAACATACAACTTTCTTTTCCATCAAAGACTGCCAAGGGATGATTGTGGACTTGATCGCTAGCTATTGTACCCTGAGGATCCTAGGCAGATCTGAGTATGAGTGCAGTGCTCCTTGGGCTACCTCGAGGAAGGCTTAAGCCATAGAGCTGTAGGGACAAGTGTCCTTGTATGGGTATGGAGGGTACTTGGAGACCCGCAGGGCAACAAGAACTCCTAAAAGCCACAAAGATTTGAGACATCCCTGGCCAACCAAGCTGGAACCACTAGGGGGTATTGGCACAGCCCATTAGCTACAGGCGCAGAGAAGGGGGTGCACTACCTTGGTAATGTGTGATGAAGGGGGGATATAAGCTTGTTGGTTGGATGTTGTTGCGGTTTGGCACCTTGGCCCCATTCATATTCTAAACGTATACCTAGCTTGAGTAGTTGTTGGCATTGTGGAGTCATGGCCCTAGCGCGAGGATGACCCACTACTAAGAGAGTTAGAGTAGCACAGTCTATGGTTGGGTCGTACATCTGAGGTATGTAGCTAGTCAATGGCTTTATCAAATTGGTATTGAATATACTTTGTTGTTTATGTTCTATGACTTTTTCTGCACATTATTAACTATTTCAGTGATGTTATACATGTCTTTTCATTATGTTATGATCATATAGATATTAGTAAGAGTCGCATCACCCTAGCGGGATGGTTCGGGGGTATTAGAATGGATTTGCAAATTGGAGATAGATTGGTCAACGTTTTCTTGACCATATTGGGTGTTTTTTTGGCATTCTTCCATAGGATGTTGAAGTTCTCTTAATAGCTTGGGGCCACCCTTCAACATGGCCAATGGCAATGTCTACTTACTTGGAAAACACCCTATTTAGGAGGAGTGTTGTGCATCTTGGAGGAGGGCAAGGCCTCTATAGCATGGGATAGCTGGGATCCTTAGCTAGGAGCTTGGAGTAGTAATATCCCCGACTTGACCCCCCTAGATTGCAATGTACATGTACAAACAAAACTTAGGCTGGTGAGTCGTGATATGTTAATTAGGCTCGTGAGTTTGGTTCTATTGGGCTCTACATACCCTTGTTTGTACAAATATGTTTTAAGGCCAATGTGTCCATGTAATTGGGTCAGAGAACCTATATTATTAGGCTGGTGAACTGAGTTCCATTGAGCCCTGCATGCCTATGTATGTATAATGCGTCAAGCTAGTGGGCTAGAGTACTTACGAGTTTTAAGGCCAGAGTGCCTGTGTGATCAAACCAAAGATCTTATGTGGTAAAAGGCCAATGGGCCTAACAGACATATTATTACTATAATCATATAAAACTATAATATTATAATATAATCATATAATATTATAATATATTACTATAATAAAAAGTAAGGGTACACCATACTTACAAAAAGTGGTTCCTCTATTCAATTGATCATGAATCAGTGAAGGGACAGGTGTCCCTGAGTAAGAGTCTAAAGTGTACCTGGAGACCCGTGAGGGCAACAAGAACTCATGGAGCTATAGGGCTCTGGACATCCCTAGTCGGCCAAGATAAGGGTAGTTGGGGGATGTGAGTTTGTTGGTTGGAAGCTATTGGGTTTTTGTACCTTCGCTATGTGAGGATCTAGAGGGTATCTGGAGACCCGTGAGGGTAGAGGAAACTCCTGGAGCCATGAGAATCTAGACAACCCTGGTTGGCCTACATAGACACCCTAGAGGTGGTGGCACAGCACGATGGACTACAAGTGCAGTGAAGGGATGCAATGCTTGGATGTGGGGCTGATGGAGGATGTGAGCCTGCTCGTTGAAGGCTATCGGGTTTGGTACCATGGCTCTATTATGTTTGGTATGAGGCATGTTCCTGGCTCGAGAAGTCGACACCAAGTGAAGTCATGGCCCCAGCGCGAGGGTGATCGATTGCTAAGAGAATTGGACCAAGACGGTCTACGGTTGGGAGGAATGTCTGAGGTCAACAAGCAGCCAGGAAATTTAACAAATAAGTGCTTGAAACCCATTACGTGCTCGTTTTAAGAATTATTGTGGCATGTCTTTTGCTATGTTATATGATTTTTGTTATTATGGCTTCACCATGCACATGGTGAAATGTTCTAGTTAAACTATGCAACTATTTTTGAGATATGTCTTAGTAATGTCAATACATGTGTGAGCAACGTCGCCCAACAGGAAGGATGGGGATGTCACAAGTGGTCTCAGAGCGCAGGTATCAACATTGAGCCTACATGGGCTGGCAACAGAGCACGAAAGTAAATTCCACATAGCACTCTGCAAGCTATTCGACATAACACATAAACAAAATGCATTTTCATGGACGATTTCTAACATTGGTGAGTTCATTCTGAAAGGCTATGACATAGGGCAAGGGAGTCCATGACTACATAGTGATATGTTTGACAATATTTCTACATAAAATATACTTGTACGCAGTGCAATGATTGGGGATATGCAAAACATGAGCCTATGTTGAACATGAATGTCTCTTACACATACCAAATTTGTAATCAAATATGCTGTATATGGTAGCTTGGATTGTGCACATCAATTGCTTGAAAAAATATGCAAACCAAATGCATTTCTGTGGAATATTACAAATTTGAAAAGCAAATATAATTCTAGGCATCTTCGCTTATTCTTTTGAAGTGGAGGCATGTTATGGTATATCAACTCAACAAGAGGGCATGTAGATGGATAGAGATGTAGATGGATAGAGTCAAATTGTAATTGTGTAACAAAATTCCTACCGAGTTAGGAAACAGGGTTTTGTTGATTAAAGGATAGGGTTTATGGGGTTTTTCTATGCATTTTAGCAAGGAAATTATTGGGAAATAGATACAATCTTGGCATCATAATTGCCTGATACAATGGATGCCAAGTCATCTAATGACACCTCCCATGGCAAGTACCACTGGCATTAACCAATTTCTGGCTCATCATTGCCCTCCTCTAGTCGTGGCCTTAAACGTGATGGAAGTATGAGTCCAAATGCTTCTTGTGGGGAGGATGCAAAAATTGTTGAAAGTTCAAAGAGAGCCATCAGGAATGATTGGGGAAGGGATTCATTCAGGGACTATGATCATGTTCATGATAGGAGAGGACCTCATGCATGTGAGATGATTGAGAGACATTCTTTTAGTTGTAGCCATGATTACCATAGTAGATCAAATGATCACAACTATAATCATAGGCATAAAGGTGTCGGTGATAGGGACTGCCACAGGTATTCTCCTTATCTAGGACGTGACTCTAGGAGCATTATACGATTTGAACTTTTAACATATATTCTGGTACTATTTTTCTATGCCATCAACTCTTGTGTAGTCATGCTTGGAGATTTCATAACAATCAAACTAGTTGGAAAGTAACTTGTTATAATGAATATCTTCTTCCAGTTTCTTGTTTATTCATATTTCATATAAAAACATTTTATTATATATGTAGTGTTGGCACAAAGAAGACAATTCAAGCCAACTGTGTTTAGGTCATTGTATTTCTTGCGTAATTGCAATATCACCTCCACCTTCAATTCATATAAACCCATGCTCTTATTGTGTCGTCATTGTTATCAACACAGCTTATGGAGGATCCGAAATCTGCATTTACATAGACTTGGATCCAAACCTACTCAAGACCAGTTTCCAATTTGGAGGCAATAGAGGACCCACTCAAGAACCTTTGTTTCAAACTTGTTGAAAATGTCAAGGCAGGGGATTCTCAATTTGGCAAAGATATATCCAAAGATCTTAATTTTTTATTTTTATGGTCCATGACATTTTTTAATGATACATCTGTGTAAGTGCACTCTTTCCATGTATTCAAATCCCGAATTTATATAAATAAATCCATTTCCATGTAACTTATACTCTCATCCATGGATGCACCAGACCCATTTTCAGATTTGGAACAACTATTTCACTCAAATTGCAATATAAATTTCATTCCCTATGTAGTTGGGGATGAAACGGTTAAATTATTATTCTTTATTGTTTTAATTCTAAAATGATCTTAATTAATTTTGAAGTGATTCTAGTGTTGGGATCACATTAGGCTACTTAAATAGGGGCTAAGATTTTAAAAACATTATATAGCAAGTCATATATTGTACACAAAATGGAATCTTCCACAAGAAAATAGGAGAGCAAAATAATTTTGCATAGTAAGTAATTCCAGAGGGGACTCTGGGGCTCTGTGAGAGAAGTTTTCCTGTTGTATATGGAGATAACTAGACGACCTCCATTATTTTTTACTCGGGACTACAACAATTGTCATGGAGGTTTACCTACAAATATATCAATTTTCTCTTACTTCACTGACTCGAGTGCCATGCAACATAATGTCAAAGCAGTGAAGTATAGATCCAATCCTAGGAAATTGTATAGGTAGTGCACATCACTAACCAAATGATGTCCAATAGGACTATTTGATATGTGCTTTCCTTTTTCTTCATATAGTCATCCCTTAAGGTTTATATTCAAATGCTCAGATATTTTCTCTTGTACGTCTTCTAAACTATTCATAAAGTGGTTTTAATGTATGTGCACTCATAATATGTGCAATGTCCTCTTCTAATTAATTGCCCAAGGGAGGACGAAGTAGCCTATCCAACCCCATAGGCTATAGTCAATTATAAAGTGGGAAACCCATTATTCAATATTTTGGGGTAACATTGGGTAAATTCGAGTCATTAGAGGAAAACTTGTGGAAGAAGCCAAAATTGGGGCTAAGTGGAGGGAAACTTGTAGCCCTTCAAATTAAATTTAGGGAAGAAGACCCCAGAGGGAATCTATAAATAAGAGGAGAATCATTCTTCTCGTCATGGATTATTAATCTTTCTGATTTGTGAACTGAGGCTCTGAGGATTTTAAGAACCCTTTTTGTTTGATTGATTTCAATGGTGAAAGATCCCACCCTAGCCAATCCCTTCTCTCTCTCTATTATGTTTGGCCTAATCCTTTGAGGCATCTTTCATCTAATTTTTGGCAAGCAAGGGGAGATTTTTTGTGGGATATTTGGCTTTAGAAGACACTATGTAGCATATTTCATCTATTCTGGGGTTTTGTGGCTAAAATCTAAGGTGGCAAGGCAGACTAAGGCTTCTATGGAGCAACAAATTAGAGCATAGAACCTCCATCTGAGCCAACAGAACCCTTCTAGGGCCTCGCTAAGACCATTATATGGTAGCTAAGCCCTCATCTAAGCAACAGACACTCATTCTATGGCATTGAGGCTTGGCTAAGACAATTCTAGGGTAGCAAGGCCCTCATCTGAGACACAGACAGCTTATTCGATAGCATCAAGGTCTGTCTAAGAAAACTAAGGGGAGCAAGACTCTTATTCTGGGCCACGGACATCTCTTTGTGGAAGCACAAGTATGTTCACACAAATATCAGGCAACAGAAGTCTATCGACAGTGAATCAAGCACACTTTTGTGACAATGCAGAGATTTGAAGTCAGTTGTGCCTTGGCTGCAATAGTGAGTAAACACTTGAAGTTCTATTTGGATAGTGACTCCTTTCTAAGGTCTAGGCGGCTAACACTGGATAGCATAAGGCCTGAACCCTGACCGTTTAAGAGCTAATACCCTACTGTGACAGCAGTTATCCCAAGAGGGTTCGTTGAAGCAGTCGTAACCTTCTCTAAGGCAAGTCACTGGCAACTTTTTGAGCCTAGGGCGAGACTATGGCAACGGGACATTCATGAGGCAACTATGTGGCATGATCCGTAGCAAACAAACCTAACTAATTCTACTGTGGCAAAGAAAAGGAAGCAAGAGTTAGCTAAGTCTAGCTAATACTAGGGTTGAAAAGTCTAGCTAATACTAGGGTTGAATGAAGGTCAGACCAATAGTACTAGGGCAACAGGGACGTCAACAATTATTGTGGATATGAATCTTAGTAGCACTGGGGGTTTATAACCTAGTAAGCATTACATGAACTAATAGCATATTCATGAACTATTGATGGACTTAAATCATCAGTTACATTGTTTACTGAAATCAATATTATTTCTATTTGCAAGAATTGAAAATAGTACTATGATACTAATAAAATACAATTTTTTTCATGTACTATATCCAACCCTAGGGCAATTTTACCCTAAGGAATATTATAATATGCTAGTCACCTATGTTCATTGACAATATAATCCACCAACCAACTTTTTATTGATAGAAGAAACATCCCATTGTTGTTTTCTTGTTCAAAAAAAACTCCTCCCAAATCTTTGACCATTCTTTAGAAAATGTCTCAACAGTTTTCATGATGTGTCAATAATTTCTATTTGAAGAAAAAAACATATTGGGATTCTTTTGACAATTGAATTCATTGATCCTTTTGTTTCCTGAATAAAAATAATTGACCAAAAGCATAATTAATGTAACTTCTTAATGTTGTGGCTCCTTGCATTGGTGTATGTTTCCAATTTGTTTCCCTTCTTTCATGACAACATTAGACACACACACAAATAGACATAGAGATCTAGAGATAGAAGAAGAGATGTTAACCTATAACCTAACTTACTTTGATTCTGAGTAATTAGTCATTATAGCGGATACCTTGATTGAGGGGATAGAGTATGGCCATTAGTATCTCCCCCATGCAATTGAAACTGACGTCATTTCCAGTTAATGTTCATTGCCATTCTTCATGTGGTCAAAACACACATGGTCGTGGATAATCACTCATTTTCTTCTTGTGAATGTCACCTTTTGGTTTGATATAATAACATCATACTAAGGGGAAGATATATACATCATTTCATATAGTATTCTGATTTCAGTAAAGGAACACAATTTGCATTGTGTCAAAAATATTACAGACAATGATTTCATAATTTTAAACTCTTCAAGAAAAATAAATTATAAAGGGTGATAGCAAACCAGAAAACAAGGTTGATTTCTCATTTACAAATGACCGCTTTATTGATCTAGAAATTAGACATGGCCACGTAATTGAAAGGACCAAGGCATTAAAGCTTGTTGTATAGGAAACACTAAAAGAAATAAAAAACAGAGTAAAATAAAATGACTTTGTTAATATCCATAAAGCCCAATAGCTTATGAGACCAATCCTAAACAGAACAAAAAGTATCATCTTTATGGTCCTTGGGAAAAAGAATTATCATCTCTTGGCAACCAAAATGTAGAATTCAAAGCAGATTGCATAAAAGCCCTGGGAAAATTTTGCTTGTTGAGTTGGTTGATTAAAGTGTTCAACTTCTTCAACCTTTTATTATTTTTCAAATTTGTAGCACAAAATTCCTTATTCTAGGTAGCAGAAGCTGTAAAAGAGGAGGCAAAAAGGGTGCTTTTTGGCAACACCAAATTTCAAGATTCCTTATTGGCATTGGCTAAAAGACAGGAATAGCATGATTGTGTTGAAAAGTGACTTACTGCAACAATGCAGAATTTTCTGGGAATACTGATGTACAAAAGTTGCAACTAGTGTTAGGGTCCCACCCTAACCCCCTTATTTATGTAGCGGGATCATGTCATAATAAAGAGTCAATAAAGCCCATATTAATAATTGTAAGTGGTTAGCCCGCTATTAATGACGAGACCACAGTTAGTTGCAAATGGGCCTAGTATTAGATAGATGGTATTAATAAAACCCATGGTATTGATCCATGGTATTGCATGTATGAGTCATATATAAAGGATAGAGACTCCCTGCGAGGAGCATCGTGTCTTATTTCTGAATCGAGCTCTGCTCTATTGGAGGTTGCCCCCTCGAAGAGGCCAGTGAACATTGCTTTCTGGATAATAAAATATTTGTTGTTGACTCTCACTATTCTATGTTTTGGGTATTTTTCTTCGCATATTCTGTATTTGGGTATCTT